>BMAW01044454.1:528685-560309 GCA_019974015.1 Nephila pilipes
CTGTGTCTTGTCGCCAATAAAGTCTGGTTGGCAAGATTTACTCCGGCGAAATGGAAAAGTATCTTATTTTAATACTTAAATTTTATTTTTAATCATAAAATGACTGTCGCGTAAAACTTATGCATCTTATCTGCATTAAGATGGTACAGTTGTATTAAATGATGTTTGTAAGGTGATGTGCGTAGCCCACATGCACCAATTACTTCTCATTTAATCATCATCTCAATTTTTTCAGATATAAATGTAATTTTGCGTTCTATTAAAATTGGGAGCTTTAATAATGATGTTTGTTGAGTTATTTTCGAAAGGTACGGGGCGAAATCTTGAAAATGATACATCCATTCAAATATGCTTGTCATTTAGTCAAGGCTAAAATTATAATCCAGGGAACGAAATATCAGAAGAGAAACGGGAAGGAAAAGGGGAAGCTGAGTAAAAAAAAAAAAGGGGGTTGGGAAGGGCAAAATATTTCTAACGAATTTCTTTCGAGAATCTTTTCAATATAAAAAGAGAAGAATTTAAAGATGATAATTTTTTGTTTCGCTTAAAATCTTACATCACTTTCAAATCAAGCGATATGACGTGTAAAACCCTGTACGTTTCTAAACGGCATTAAAATAAAAATTAATTTTACTAAATTAGAAATTCATTACGTAGTTTCCAGTCATTTCTAATCTCTCAAATTAAAAATTTTAAGAACCACATTTGCTTGATTTTTTTAATCAAAATTTTATTTAAAATAATTTGCGTTATGCGGGTAAATAAATGAGAGTTTTTGTAACAAAACTTTTTAATGCAGCTTCCTGTTGTTGATGTTTTGATAGTGAAATTCTTTTCCCGGTCCTCACAAGAGGGTGCTATCAGACGACGAAATATTTGGCGATAAGGCACCAACATCGCTCCCGACGTTGAAATTACCATTTTCATAATACAAACATTATTAAAATTACAAATACAATAGTTCCACTTATAACATAAATACAAAAAAGATTACACAATAGATGAAATAAACATATTTGAGATGCCTCTTTTGAAAACACCTTGTGGAATTTTTATAATGACAACTCTTACTTTTCTATCTGGACCAATAATTATTTCCTGTTTGTATCCCATAGTTCATTTGGATTTGGAGAGACATTATTTTTGTGATAAATCTGGTTCTGGTAAAATTGATAATTGACATACCTATAACGAAATGACCTGGTGAGAGACCTTCAAAATCGTTAACATCAGAGGACATGGGAGAAAGTGGTCTGCTGTTTAAAAGCCTTCTCTATGCGTGTTAACTGTAATAAACTCTTCGAGTGTTAAGTATGAATTACCTATACTTCTCTTTAAATAGTGTTTGAAAGACTTGACACCTGACTCCCATAAATTACCGAAATTTGGCATACCTGGAAGATGAAATTCCAAGTTTTTCTTTCGTTGTATCAATAATTTGCTAAGGCATAATAGGTTTTTTTTATATGATTATATAATTTTTTAAACTTAATCGTATGAAATTTGTTGCATTATCTGTAATTATACAATGACTTTTACCTATACGAAAATAAAAAGCTAATTGAAATAGTTATCGTTTCTGATGTTAAATCAATAATTGCCTTTAGTACACTGTCTTTGTGGCAAACCAAATGAAAAAAAACCATATAGTATTTTTGAAATAAATTGTTTTTAGCTGACCCTTGTACTTAATTGAAGAAAATCAACAAAAATCAATATTTATGTGTTTAAAGAGATAACTAGGCACTACTTGTTCTTTTGGGAAATTTCTCATGATTTGTTCGCTAGAATTAGGTTTGTTTTTAAAACAAATGATACACTCGTGAATTACACTGCTGGCCACACAAAATACAACACCCAGAAGGACCAGAGATATCACAGCGAGATTTATTTCGCAGATAACATATTGTATAAAGATCAAACGATTAAAATTACAGCCTCTTGTGAAGTGAGGATGATGACAAAATCAGTAATTAATGTAGCCGCCATTGTTGACTATAACCGCTGCCACACACCTCGGCATAGAATCAAAGAGGCTTTGGATGTATCCTTGGGCTACAGCGGTCCATGTGGCTTCCTTATATTGCCAAAGTTGATCTGGTGTAGCAGCGGGGGGTGTATCCCAGACCAGTCGTTGTGCAAGCATGGACCACACATTTTTGATTGGTGATAGATCGGGAGAACTAGCAGGCCAAGGAAGCAATTCAATCTGATGGGTAAAGAAGAACTCTTGAACATTACGGTCCACATGTGGTAGCGCATTATCCTGTTGGAATATGGCTAGTGCCAAGCACTGAAGGTATGGGCGGACCATGGGCCCAACACCTCAGAGATGTAGCGCTGGCTGTTCAGTGTACCGGTAAAGCGAACTAGAGGGGTGCGGGAGTGAATTCCAATACCACTCCAAACCATGATACCGGGTGCAGGACCAGTGTGGCGATGCATAATGCAACAGTTCAACAGCCTCTCACCACAGTGTCTCCAAACTCGAATCCGATCATCGTGATGATACGGGCAGAAGTGGGATTCGTCAGCAAACACAATGTCGTTCCATTATGTTGTCCATGTCCGCCGTTCTTCGCACCATTGGTGGCGCAAACGCCTGTGGTTTTGAGTCAAGGGTAAAAGAAGAAATGGACGCCTTGAGGACATTCCACTCTGCTGCAAAAGCGTCGAATGGTACGAGCGGTCACCGAATGATGTGTAGCAGACTGAATCTGTTGTGCTATGGTTCGTGATGTGGCTGCCCGATCCCTCACTGCCATACGCACAATCTGCCTGTCATCACGGGCAGTGGTGCAACGAGGTGTGCGGTCGGCCCCGTCGGTCAGTCGGTTCTTCCTGCATCCTGCGATCACAGATCCGCATCACAATTGCTTGGTTCCTTCCAACACGTTGACCGATTTCTCTGTAGGATAATCTGCAATCCCTATAGGCTGCTATTCTTCCACGAGGCATAGGTAAACAGTTTACGCAAAAAAAAAAAAAAAAAAAAAAAAACCCGCACGAAAAAACAATTGCCGTACTTCAAATCTCCAATCTGTTTTCCCTTTATATAGCGTTTGTGAGTGGCGCTACGGTCGCCCGTGATGAACGTCTGCGCTGCAATGCTAATGATTTGCTTAGCTCATTGTCGCAAACGCTTGATGTAAATTTCACATTGTTTGTATGCTTCCTTCAGGATGTTGCATTTTGTGTGGCCAGCAGTGTATTTTCCTGGCGGTGTTTCTACCACCTGAAGTCCAGAACTCTTTTTTTTTAAAGATGAAGGAGTATTTGCCCTCCAACGTGCATATATTTTAAATGAAAATATTGCGTTATTAAAACTGTCGGTTTATGATTTTTAGAAATTAAAATAGGATGTTTTTTTTTATCGAATGATAAATTTGAATTATCAAGTCTACCACCTAGTCTTAACAAATGCTTATGATAAAAAAAAAGATTCAAAGAGCTCAATTGACCTTTAAGAGGTTCTCCCCCTTTGGAGATTTCTAATTTCATTAGAAAAATGGAAACTGAACAAATTTAATTAAGTTATACTATGCATCTTGGAGCTCTTGCAATGTGAGAAGACCTTTTAGACAAATATCACTTTGGCAGTTGCGAAGGAATCTATAAAGATAACTAAAAATTCAAATCAATTTTACAAAATTGTTACTAAGGTTAAGAAAGATTGATATAAAGTCAGAATATGGCGAGATAGTGAGAGAAATGTGTAATGGATGTTTGAGTGCACACAAATAAATGTCATCTTGTAACAAGTCTAGGTAAGTCTGAATTTTTTCATTTGATTATGGCCTATACCAACGCAAATAGTTAATTAGGAGATGTTGAGGATGTCACCGACAAGAAATAATATCTTCAAGATTGTGATTAGAGGATAGACGACTCCCTTTGTCATGTTAAGTTAGACTTTGGATTTTAGAATTTCGATTACCAATGAAAAGGTTTAGTTTGCTGGCCGATGTAATGGGCCAGACATGTGCGATTGCGGAATCAGTATATAGACTAACTTCATCAATGTTCAATTTTAGAGGAGTGTAGACCTTTTCTATAAATTGAGCTAAAGTAAGACATGCTGATAGTTCAAGACGAAGAATCGATAATACCTTGATTGGATTTACTTGCGATTAGTTTGATGGTTATTGTTTTATCATCCGTTGAGCACAGCATGTATACAACAGCTTCATATGCGGAGTTAGTTGCATCTGCATATCAATATAATAACATTTTTAGGTAACAGTCAGTTACGATAAGTTTTTCAATTTTGATGTCTTATAGTACTTTTAAAGCCGATACGAAATCCCTTCATTTTTGTGAGATAGTTCCAGATAAGATACCTTGTCACTTTACCTTCCTAAATCAGAGGGTCTGCAAAAAAGTCTTTGCCTTTGTAATGACTGGTCTTAAAGACTAAAAGATCATACAACTTAGCTATAAAGGTAAGACTATTTCTTTTGCTAAAAACTGAAATTTTGGGAATTGAAACTTTAAAACTAAACTTATCTTCGACATTTTGTCTGTTAATAAATACTATTATAAAGCAAAAATATCTAATAGATCATTTGAAGGAGTGCAGTTCCTTAGTTATTTAGAATTGTAACGTCATTTATGGAATGATACATCACGAAAAGCTAACATATGAATTAGATGACTCATATGCTACTTCGAAGTTTCCAGATTTTATGCACTTGACTCTACATCATCTATACTCATACCTCGTAGAAGTACGTTGGATAGTAAAGAATATTTTGAAGCTTCATCCAGGACTAACTGCTTCAGAGTATGAACAACAAGAAAGGGTGCACATGAAGTTCATACGTTACTGTTTTCAATCTGTAGATTGTTAGTTCTTTATATACTTCAATTTTCCATAAGAGTCTGCGAAGATCCAATTGTGTTTTATCGAACCATATCTTGCGGCACATCATGCGAATGTCGGCGGTAAATACCAATTTATATTTTCGAAATCTCGTCATGATTTCACAAATACATCATTCTCTTCTACACATTTTAAGAGCTGGTCATTGAGACTTATTCCAGTTACGGTAACAGTAGATGCGTTGAAAATTACTCCAAGTTTCGTTGTTAGGTTTTTCGTCTTAAGTACTCTGTGATGAGGTAAATAATATGACGGTTTGGAAGAGTCTTCTTTGGTGTTATTAACTTTTTTCCAAGTGGATCAAATCGAAGTAAGTTTGCATAAATTCGAGATATCATTTCTTTAACTTAAGAATTTAAGATAATCTTTTCCACATCTAATTCATTTTTCCTACTTGTATTTGGAATCCCCAGTTGACCAATGCCCTGAATGGGCATTTTCATTATAAATCTGCCCTTGTCATTGCGTCTTTCAGTCACACAGAAATGTTCTCAAAATTCTTCTTCATTATTTGGAATTTAGAAATCTTCCTCACCATCTTTGCAAGCAATCACTGATATTTTGGTTTTTCAAAATAAAGTCACAATACTAGGTTTAGTTATTGGTTTCAACTGTACCTGTGGCTATATACTCGAAGACAGTATTTCCAGAATGTCACCAACAAATTCCATAGTATTTTTGGGTTCTGAAATAATAAATTCAGCAGATTTGTTTCACACTTATCTGGATATCTTATATGTCCAGTTGCTGCATTCTTTTTTGTAACAAGATTTGTAGTATCCGCAATCAGACTATACATGTCATCAGCAGATTATTGTGCATGAATAAAGCCGTATTTTCGTAGTTTTTTTCAAAGAAATAATTGCAGATGATAAAATAGTTGCTCTTTTATAGCAAACGTTGTAAATTCCAGATTCAATTTCATTTAAAATCATAATATGAAATAATACGAGTTGTGCCTCATAGTTACATTACTTCTCTCAATAGTCTCACAAATTTGGAGAATAAGATACTATCTTAGTGTGGTTTTTCTCTTTAGCAGATCAAGGCATAAAATTGTGTCCATTGCTAAAAGATCATCTTAAATCTCTGCAATGACTTTGGGTTACATAAATCAAAACAAACTGAGGCATAATTACCGATGAGCTTTAAGACCTTTGAGGACCTGTTTTTTTGAGTTTGAAAATGAAAGACATGAATACGTATGAACGTGTAATAAGAGTTTTGGTGAAAATCTGTTTAATATCGTAACAGTTATTGTGTTGATGTGTTTATCTTATTAAATTTATTAACACTCTTTTAAATATATTAACTTTCCATTTTATATTCTAATTGTGAATTTAACGTTTCAGATATTAAGAAATTCAAGACGTTTTTAAGCTGTTACTTAATGTTTTTTAAGCTGCTTATGCTTCGAAATTTAGTTATTATTTGACTAAATATAATGAAATACTTACAATTCTTATAATATCATAAATTAGAAAAATCATTGTTCAATTTTGTGCAAAAAATCAACTTCTGAATTTATTGATTTTAGTACGTTATGTTAAATACAATGAATATATCACTAAATTTGAATATGCACAACTTTCAGCATTTTTTTTAAAAATTTTTTAAACAATATTATTAAATACTTATTTAAGTTTAATTTTTATAGGAAAATGGATTCCATGTAACAAAATGTATTAGAAAGTTAAACAAATGTATTATTAGTAAAGAAATAAAAATGGAGATTCATTACTACTTTGAATTAATAAAATTTTTAAGTCAAAAGTCCAAGTTTCAGAGTCACAAAATTGAGTGTACATCCTATAAAAATTAAAGTTTTTTTCCACTATTTTTTATGAATCAGTGTAGTCATTTTGTTTCCATAACAAGTGCCAATATCCGATTTTTAGGAAAAAGACTATTTTAGCCATGAAAATGAGCTCCAGAACTGAAACAAATATTGAAATTCGGAAAATTGTCATTCGGATGTCTGAAGAAAGAAAGTCTCTGCGTGACTCTGTAAAGGTAGTTTGAAGTAGTCACGAATAGGTACAAAAAATTATCCAGAAATATAAGAAATTTCGGTAAATTGCGAATAAACCTGGAAAAGGAAAGAAAAAAAATATTTTTAGTGTGACGACCAAGATAAACAACATTTGAAAAGTAAGAAAAAAATCCTAAGGCAGGTGATGGGAAAATCACTTCACATTTACTATTACAGAAATCTAAAGATGTGTTTCTGTGAAATAATCTGATGAGTAATCCTAGAAGCAAATTATAATGATCAAGTAGCCGAAAGAAAATACTTCATTTCCAAACTGAGGAAAATGATTATATTTTCTATAGATCATATTTCAAAGCTCCAAGATGTCTGGAATAACATAATATTCAGTGTTGAAAACAAATTGAAAGGTTTTTGGAAATAATCGCTGTTATGTTGGATGGAAGTCTTAAGTTTGAGCTTCTTCTCACAAATACCATCTCATTGTCAAGCATAGTGGAAATGGTGTAAAAGGTGTTGAAAAATTAGCTTTTATAGATAGAATCAGGGATAAAATCGGTATACTGGAGAATGGTTTAGAAGAAAATGCCTAGAAATTTAGTTCAGGGTTGCATTTTATGTTTGAACGAAATAACGGCTCGAAACACACAGCTAAAATTATTAATTTATGTTTGTCGCACAATTGTAAAATGCAAGAACATACCTCACCCCGACCTCAATATGATCAAAAACTTGTGGTTTAAGTTGAAAAAATATGTTTAAAAGTATATTATTATGAACAAAAGACACTTACGAATAGTTTTACTTGAAAAAATGGGTAAAAATAGCCAGCGAAACAACACAAATCCTTTCGAATCAATTCACGCCGTTTGGAAGGTGTTCAAAATGCAAAAGGACACGCAAATTAAATATTAATTTATATTTTTTATAAAAACAATTTAAGGAATTATACTATGTACACTAGTATACCTAATTTTGTGTGTGACTTATAAATCTTAACTTCAACATATAAATTACGGTAATTAAAATATTATCGATTCCTCATTTTTGTTACTTATCCAACTTAATTTCTTCATGTGTATTTTATCATTTACACAAATATTAAACCTAAATAAATATTTTAAGAATATTATTTCACTCTTTCAAAACAGAGTGAGTGAGTTATACTTAATTTGGAAGCAACAGTAGAGTAAAATTTTGAATGATTTTATTTATGTGTTTATTTGTGTCACCGTTCATGTTATTTTTAAAAATATATTACAAAGAAAAATACCTCTATTTAAATTTTCATTCTTTGAAAATAAAATTCAAATTAAAAAATATTTTTCTTTATATAATTGATGCTTTTCTTTAATACGTATGAAGACAGGAATTAAAGAAATATAATTGAAATTTAGGGCAAATTATTCCATTATTTGGAATTTATTAAATTATTTTTCCCTTCCAAGTATAACAGAAGTCCTGCATTGAAGGCACCCATACTGCAATATGAAACAGAAAACACAAAAGCAGTAGGTTGCCATATGTAATCAGAAGAAAATAAAATAAGAAAATTGATTATTTGACAGATGAAGGCTATTTCTATTAACCGGATGTAAAGGGCCCTATGTTTATTTTTTTAAAACAGTAATCAAAGAAATTTTAAAAAGAAATAAGGTTTAATAAAGGTATTGTAATTTAGAAATCAGTAGTCCAAAGAAGAAACTGTGCAAGAACTTATTGAAAAATATTCATCAGAAAGTATAAGCTGTAAATAAAGAAACATACACACAACAAAAACTTTTATACTTCTTTTCTGTAAAATTTCAAAAATGGAAATAGTGCTTTTAATCTTCAGCGCACAGATTTATTTTATTAAAATTTGAATTTTCTGTTTGGTCAAAAAATAAAATAACTATGAATTGTTTTAAAATTCCCATCCACATGTCATTTGATTTTTTGAACGAACATGTAAATTCTACTAACATTCTTACAAATCTTTATTATTTTATCTTTGAATGCAAAAAAAATGCATTCGAAAGAGCAAACAATAATGAAGTTTTCTGCAAAATTACGTTTTTCTCCCATTTTTTAAAAATATTTTTATACCTGTATTAACGATTCATTTTTTTGGAGTTTTCGGGCCTTTAAAAGTTATTCTAAAATAATTTAAAAAATCGAGAGAAAATGTAATACCACAAGAATCTTTAGTATTTTCCTCCTTTCGAATGTAATTTTTTGCGTTCAAATTGATATAATAGCAAAGATTTAAGAACGGCAGAAGATATTTCATGGGATTTAACAGGGAGCCTTAACGTGTATGTTACAAATGCTTTTTTCCAATTCTTCCTACTATATTTGTTAATTTCATTCGCTTCTTCAAAATATAGATTTTTGATTTTATTCAATGAATTGTAATTTAGTTAAATGTTTTTAAAATTTGCTTTATCATATTTTATATGCTCTCCGGTTGTATCTGCGGCATTTATTATTATTTTTATTGATTAATTAAAATAATGAATCTATTTCGAGAAACGGATAAACGGAAAAGGAAATAACCTTAAGTAATCCTTGCTGAGTGTCTCAAAATATTATTCAATTAATTTTCCCTCAAAACTTTATTATATTATAATTTGTACATTAAATAATATTTAATTATCGCCTAATTAACGATATCATTTTACAATTTGATGTTGAGTCCCGCAACTATTTTGTACACACAATTTCATTGGATTTCATTTCTGGTTCTATTTCAGAAATATAACTCTCGAAAGCTTTTGGATACCTATACATAATACAATGCACCCTTATAAAAATAAAAAATGAGTTTGTGTATTTATTTTTATTCGAATAATTTCTAATAATTAAACATTCGCAGAATGCACAAAATTTTTTCTACCAACACTTCATTCCTATAAGAAAAACGGTTTCGCTAAGATCATTACACTCTACACGCAGAAGTATCACAGTTTTTTGGTTGCCTAATGATTTCAAAATAAATTTAATTGAATATTTTAATTTAATTACATGTTAGAAGTAATAAACATTCTTACAATAATTCAATCGAAATTTTTATTGTAGCGTACAATTAAGAAAATCTTTTCTTGAATTTATTTATTTATTGTTTTAAGGAATGGGTAAATATTTGATAAAAAAAAACAATTCTTACACATACGCGCGCCATAGCCGCGCTGCCGCCGCATACGCGCGCGCGCACACGCACGCACACCTGCACACGCACAACACACACACACACACACTTTATTATTATATTATTAGGCTTTGATTTTAAACACATAGAATTAAATTTGCCAAACCAATATACAATTCTCATACCGTGTTGCATTTTCCAATACTTCATAAACGAGTATAAAGTAGAAAAATTTGTAAGTTTGTTTTTTTGCGTCACCGCTTGTGTGCCAGAATGAACTTGACCAGCAATTAATTTAATTTTCAAAAATATACCATTACACTGAAAAATTTTCCACGAAGTTCTTAAGTAAGAAAGTAAAACTCATGTTAAAATTAAAAGTATATATATTTTTTACTTTTCTCAATTGATGCATTACATTCTTACAATAAATCAGGATTTGAAGAAGTGATTGAAAATAGTTAAATTATTCACAATTTAAAATAGTTGTGAGACTAGACTTCCCTCTAGGCATTTTTGGGGTCAACCGATTTTGATATTCCAGTTACCTGACATGCTTTACTCTTTTTTGAATGTTTGTAAGTATTCAATCCCTTCCACTAAAAATCTTTGAATATCGATACAGCTGGTGAAGAGTTAAATATGTTTTTTGGAATCCTTTCTATCAAAACCAGGAATTTCTTTACTCCAGTCCTTGAATTTGGTATATTATATTTAATAAAATATTGTAATTTAACCGATAGAGCAAAAATTCTTATATGGTTTAATTTTTTTATTATTATTGATATATATTTACTTAAATTATTAGTAGTTCTCAATTTAATCATTCATAAATTCTTATAATTCATAAAATTAGAACTAAATAGCTTAAAATTATAAATATATTAAAATTATTTAACACAGAGCCAAGTACTGTAGCTTTTTTTTCTGAGTAACTTTAACAAAAGTATTAAAAAAAAACCCACCAGCACAAACATTTAATGCACAAATTCAGTTTTACTACTATACTAATTTGAAAATGAGCATATTTTATTGGTTACAATCAATCACGTGGTACATCAAGACATTCAATTATTTATCATCAAAGACATTCAGGTTTTAAACAAGACTGTTTTACTAACATAATGATATGTAAGACACAAATTTTATCATATCACTTAACAAAGTACAGAAAATTATTTTAAGGCCCCTAATCAGTCACAAATTATTTCCATGATATGAATAGATTTCTAATCTAATACATCAATTCAAACTGTAAATGGAAACAATGGATTTTGATTGCAAAGCGATTTTTTAACACAATAAATAGAATTTTCTGAACAAATCTTCAAATACATTTTTCAGGAACAGAATATTTTCTGTTGTGACACAAGAATCTGGATTAAAAGCATAGAAAAGATAGTTATATTTTAAAATAGAAAAATCTATTAAATAAGACTTCGAATTTTAGAACACAATTTAAAAATTAAACTAATTTTCTATTTTTATAAGTCATTCATACAAGTATAATTTATTTTGAAATGGTATTCTAGTGTAAGCAATATATTTCAGACCTAACAATGGTAATTGACATAAATCATTCGAACCAATTTTATTCAAAAATCCCCAAAATACTCTTTTTTTCACAATCGTTTTCCTGGTTTTTTTTCTCTTTTTATCAAAATGAACTAAAGTGAAATAAAATTTCGATACGAGCAACACCTTTCAATGCTAATAGTTATTTTTGATTCTCTGGAATTAAATTTTGCAATGAATTAATATGACTCAGTAACAGCCTAATTTTAAGATTTTAATTATTTGAAGATTTTTAGTTCTTATATTTCTACATTAAAATCTATCTTGAGCTCAAAAACTTTAAGCCTCTTAAATTTTTAAGACATGTCATAAAGGCAACCCATCTCCTTCCATTTATAGCATATCATTCTTGGGACTATTTTTAACCAATTTTCAACACTTTCTATAGAACAATGAATTAGAGCACGAATGATTCTTATTAATTTTTCTTAATTTATAATAATTCTCTTAGATATTTAAATTTGAAGAATTGTTAATACTGACTTCTCTAATATATTTCATCTCTTAAGAAAACCTTATTCAGATAAATTTCTTTCATTACTTTTCTTTTATTTCCTCGTGTACAGTTTTTGAAAGATACAATATTCGTATTCATCAGTAAGGTTTGTATTGAAATTGTTTTTCAAATCGTAAATTAAAATTAAAAAAAAAAAAAAATCATTGCCTTTTTGAATCAGTCATTTTTACGACTTTTAAACCCATTAAGAAACATCCTGTACATAAAATAGGTCAAATTTCTGGAATACTAACTATTTCAAAATTTACATCTAAGTAAAAAATATTGACATATAATTAAAAATAATCTGAACTTGAAATCGCAAAAATCTTTCTTTCTTAGTGAAAGTAGGCTTTTTTTCATAGCAGTGAATATTATTACTGGTACACAATCCTTTTTCCTATTGTTATTTACAAACATTCATATTGTGATCCACATTCTTCACATTTTGAGCATGCAAAAAGAGCATAAGAAATTGCACATGAAGTCAAGCGTTATATATCATGTACATTATTTTCGTTTACTCTCAGATTCTTTTGATGAAAAGTCTTGTAAACTTCTATACAATTGCTCTCTAATCCTTATCAAATTTTGAGCACATGCATCATGGCATTTTAAACAGGGTTTTTTAAAAGAAATATTCAATTACTGGAATTCTTGTTTATTACATGTTTTTACATACTACTGATACTGATTACACACCCACCAGTTTCTTCAAAATAAGCGTTTCGAGGCCATGTAGTAATTTCTGTACCTTATTCGTAACAGTTACAATTCGTTTTGCTAAATACTCCTAAGATTTTAGTAACAAGTAATTATGCTGAAACGAACTCATCCCCTTTTCACATGTGATCATGATCTCTGCTAAAGTGTACAGTAGCATTACATTCAGTTTCTAACAGAAATGGGGGAAAAAGTTCCTTCCTGTGATATATTACCCATAGAAATATTCCGGGAAAAGGAATGAGGTAGTGACCTTGAAGCACCCATTTTGAAGAAATTGTTCATGAAGGTAATAAACAATGGAAATATTTTTCTTGTAGAAATATTTACAATTCAAGATGAGACAAAAAAAAATTGAACTCATTGAAACATTCTGCATTTATTATGGCAGCTTCTAGAAAAAAAAAAGTAGTAGGATATAGACATTCTGTCTCTGTAAACAAGTTTGAAAAAAAAAAATCAAAATAAATGGTTTTTAATGTGTTCAAATTCGGATATGTAATAACCTTTAAATATTTATTATCTGAGGAAAATTCTCGCAAGGAGAGTGAATGAGTATATTTATATTAGACTTCAAATTTTTCATGATTTTTAGTCTCTGTATGTGTTACGAATTAGAACTGAAAAAGTTATTTTAATTCCATAGCATATTAATTTAGGGCTTCTCAAACTAAAGATTGAAATCCCTATAAATGTGAACATCAAATGTAATTTGAAAATACTGACTTCTTTTTAAGGTTAGAGTAATTATCTTTTGTTTCTTCACACATATTTGAACCATAATACTATTCTGTACCATAAGAAGTTTCAAAGGAGGAAACATTAAAATACATATCCATATAGCTTAATGCTTTTTTTTGTATTTGCTTTACTTTAATTTAACATTATTTTGATGCTGGGAAATTTAAATACCACTATTTAAAGAATGCTCCTTGCTTGACATTGATTTTCTTAATCAACAGTTTTGTATGTATCCCTTTTCAGTTTTTTTTATGGATAATAATGAACTTGTGATGTATTGAAAAAACTTCATATATTAAGATAGCAGACAATGCCTTAGTTCTAATTCAAAACCAGTAGCTTTAATTTCAGTTATTGAGAGAAAAGCAGCCTCAGTTTCTGTGATTACTTCAAAATTAGTACTGGTATCCTTTTTTTAAGAAAATAGCTTTCTTGAATTTCAGCGACAATATGTATGTATGAGTGATATATGTATGAGTGATTTAATAACGATTAAATGTACGAATATTACTTAAAAAGTACATAATAAATAATGGTAGTATTGTTATACTGCTGAGAAAACAAAACAGAAGAGAAAACAAAAATAATCAATTTTGCTTGTCAATAAGCAGAATAACCCTTAAGAAAGAATTTTAACGACATCTTTGGATTTTAACAATTTTCTGGGTAAATATCATTTCGCTCTTTTGTATGAGGAACTATAACTAATGTTTCTTCTAATCATATTGAGAATAAATTTAATATTATGAGAAAATTTATTCTTTGAGTTTATTACATTTTTAAGAAGCCCTATATTAAGATTTTTTTCAAATTTTCTAATTTCGTGAAAAATAGCCAACACGTATAACCTTTTTTTTTTTACTCTTCAAAATTGCGCTCACTTTTTAATTGTGCGGCTTGGTACTTCAGTGATTAACAAAAATTATTTTATTGCCTTTTTTTAAATTCTACTTCCTGAATTTCAATGCCTAATAGTCTAAAGATATCTAAATCAGCTGGGAAAAAATCCCTAACAGCTCATTTAAGGCCACTTTAGCTATCACTGGAGCAATATAGTATTAGGAGATGACAAATGAATACTATATTACTGTCTATGAGATTTACTAAATGGAAGGATATTCATTATAGTGTAAAATATTACATCTTGTTGGTATCTGAGATGCTTGCGAAAATGTGTTTGTGTATTTATAAACATATGGCAAAAATTACGCTAAAAGATTTATATCTAAATATATATTTTTCAGTCTTTCGCGCAAATCACCCTTTTGTAAAATGTGATGGATGACAACTAAAATTGCTGTATTCAGAGTTCTTGGTAGTTTTAATCATTTCACGAAATACCATACTACACACATAGCTCTTCTAAAGAAGACAAAATTTTAAGTGGAATACTTTTTATGTTTCCGGAAAGTGATCTATTCAGTTTAAGGAAATCTGTAATACGATGATAGAATCACCAAGATGCAAATACCGAGAAACATCCAAGATTGGTAACCGCTTTTTTCAAGTAATACTGATTTACTGGGCTACGAAAAGATTTCTCTTTTTTTTCTCAATACCTCAAAAAAACATGAATTGAAATTCATGGTTTCGCTTCCCTTTTGTTACAATTTCTTCAATATTTTATATGTGTGCAAATAACAAATAATATTTTCCCCTCTTTGGAAGTATTTGAAAGGGAAATGTTTTTGCCTAATGCTTATCTTTACCTTTTAAACAACACCCATACATAATTTAACATTTCAACTTCATTTATAAATTAAAACAACAAAAAATTCTGAATAAGGCAACTTTAATTATTTCGTATTTAGTGTGTATTAAGAAAACTTTACAAACCTATAGTGAACTGATACAACTTTTATAATTTCCTTCGTTTCAACATGTGGTCCCACACAAATTTCTTTTTTTTAATAGTCCCTTTTCATAACTTTCTTAACACAAAATTTATTCCACGTTAACTCCCAGAACTAAAAATGAAAAGAAGATTCATTATTTTTCATCCAAGACTAGATTAAATCCTCATGAATAATCATTTAAACACCGACTTTAAATTCAGAAAAAGCACCTATGGATCTTCGAAGAGCAATATAAGAAATGTATATATCACATATTTGTTCTAACAATACGAAATGAAACAGACAAAAATATCAGAACATATCACGCGTACACAAAGTATTTACATGTATAAATTAGTAACACATCGACAATTGCATAAACAGTAAAGCACTTCTGATGTACAATTCTCCGGTCTCAATACAAAATATTGTGAGTTGATCCGCAGTAGCTGAACTATCTAAATGCAGTTCTATCAATCGCTTGAAATTTCTTTTGGTTGTAACAACATTTCTTATAATTTTGCTGCCTTCACATCTATCGTTTTTTAAAGTTTTCATTAGTTACAAATAATTGATTGCACAGTTATTTCTGTGCCATTTTACTATGCTTAGGCCGTGTGTATGCTGGCGGTATGTTAATGGATTTATATACGACAATTTGCATCCACGATCCTAATCAAATACGTATCTTTCTAAAGAAGTTATTAATTAAATGTGTCCAGTGTCTGTAAACTTGGAACTATACAGAGATGTGAAGTTGATTTTGAATATTTCAATCTTTTCACTTCTCGTTGAACATTTTCCACTTGACGAAAATGTTGCTCCTATTGGATCCAGTTCCTTCCTTTTGCGATATAGATATATAGGTTTTATTTCTTTTGAAATTGAATGACTTTCAAAATTAGTTTTCGATGGACTACTCAGAAATTTCTAATGTGAATTTTATTGATTAGGATTTTCTTAACTGAAATATTGTTAAATAATACTTATGAAAGGAAAAGTAACATTTTTTTTTTTTGAATTAATAGAATTGGTGAAAATGGTACACAAATTTCTGAGAATTTTAAATACTTCAGTCTTACTGAAGATGATATCTCTAAATGTTTTTCAATAATTCACGAGAGTAAAATGATAAATGTACTCTTTATAATAAATAATTTCATACAGGATGGAACAGAAAATATTTTGGGCTATTTCCCTTTTTTTGAAAGTTTTAATCAAACAAAAGCATCGCCATCACTCCGCTTGACCCATCCGACACATTGTTTACATTGCCAAAAACTAAATGTGGATGTATGAAGTATTTAGTGATTTTCATTTTTGACGCCATGAAAGCCAAGCTTAAGCACGGGATTATGAACTTCCTTTTGTAATTTTTATGCTGTCTATTATGAACATCAGGACTCTTTTGAGTTTCTAATGTTTCCTAATTAGGAAGAGAATATAACAATTCCATATTCTCAAAAATCGGCTGTTTTTCTTAATGGATGCCACATAGCTACTGGTTTTCTTAAGGAAGACATCATTTGGTTCCAGTGAGATAAGGACTTTCCCTTGCAATATGGGCCAACGAAAACATGGCCGACTGGTGGACTCTTTCCTGAACTCTGAGCATCTGCAACTGAAATCCTTAGTTGCATATTCTGAAAGAAAATACGAGAGAATTCAATAAGAAACGAAAATTTTGATACTTTAAACTCTCTTTACTATATATGTTTCAAATGAAAAAATTTCATACTGTACAGAAATTCAAATATAAGATAAGCAAAGCAAGAAAAAATTACTCGAAGTCGATTACAATTTTTTTTTGTATAACTATTGCAGACAAACATAGAATTCAAATTGATTTCTGCACATGTAGTAAATGAGACAAGTGTTTATTTTTTCAGTTTCCTTGAGAGAAATATTGAATAAAAATGTCCCACATCTTAAGATTCTTGTAAGCAAACTATTGAATTCATCGCTGGGGAAGATATAAAACCTATCTTTGAATATCTTGCGATATTAACCTTCAGAATTTAGAAACAAGTGATGTTAAAATTTATGAAAAGTGAATTTATAAGATTTAAAAATGAAATGCACTGCGAATTTAAAAACATAATTTCACCTATTTTTCAAAATTTCAAACCTATATTTATATAACATGGAAAAAAATGTAACTAGATCTTTCTTTACAAGATTGACAGAACAAAATAACAAAAGCCGATTTAGATTTTCTTTACTAGAAAACTTTAACTCGTAAATCTGTTAAAATAAAATGTATTAATGATTATATTAAGTTGTAGAAAAATCATATGCTTTAATTTACTAATACATATGAATACTAAAACGAAAGTTGGAATCTATATCGATAATAATCTATAACATTTTCTGTAACACAATTTTAAAAACTATTATTTTAGATCATATTCAATAGTTGTTAGTAATACAATATGGAAATATCCAATGTTATGGAAACATTACTTTTTTTTACCTGTAAGGCATTCGAAGGTACAGAAAATATCATTGCTTCATTGAAATTTGGATCTCTTTCATTTTTCTTTACAGAAGTTTTCTTTTTTGCGAATTTGTTTCCATTTTGTAGTAAATATACTTTAACGAATGGATTGAATTCTGTAAAGTAAACAATATACGTAAGAAATAGTACAATCTAAAAGTTTCTCATCACAATTTAAAGTGTTACATTTTATTAATTGATTTCCTTATTTCATTTTAAAGTTCCTAAAGAAAAATCAATAAAATGATTTCAAAAATCAATAGAATAAATTTTAATGTACATAAAAACAATAAAGCTAAGAATATTACTAATAAGTACGGGAATGCTTCACATAGATCCCATACATATCGTTCCATCTATAACATCAACATTTACAGTTGTCAAAAATTACGGAACGTAATGATAAAAATTTAAGAAGTTATACAATTTTAAGGTTGATTCATGTTGATAAGTTAACCAGTTTATATAAAGAGAAAATTGAGTAATATTAGTAATAATAATTATTAATATTACTTATATAAGTAATTAAATAAAATAATTAATAAAAACAACCTGTAATCCGCCGTAAAAATACCTGCCACATTATATTATACGCTTGGTTTTGTTTATATTAAACATAATTCGACCACCGTAAGATTGAAACATCAAAATTAAAATCAAGTTTAGCTATATAACCCCGCACATCGCTTAATTAATGCATCTGAGTTCAATTGTTATTCAAAGATATTTTGTGTAAAAACTCTGCAAATTGAAGTTTTTAACAAGGTACGCTGAATCAGAGAAAGCACATATCAGTTTTCTTTCAGGTAAGAGGAAGGCGAAAGAATTAAGAGCTTGATTAACTGATTATGGTAGGAGGATATGGAACAACTGGTTTTTATCCCAAGGTTAAGAATTGAAATAAAAAGAAGTGCTATGGTATATTAATGGCATTATATTACGAAATGCATCTTAGAAATGATTTAAAAACTCATTGGTGAATAATTGGTTTTCTATCTTTTTGCAAAAGATTTTTTTCCATGTCATTCAAAAAGAACAATCGTTTTGTTTTTAGAAATAAAATCTTAGATAAGAGATCCTCATTTCTAATGGACCGGAATTCGATGTTACACTTATAAATTGCCTTTTATGTTATTTAAGATAGTGTAATCAATATTAAAATTATTACAATATTCTCTGATCAATACTCTGAATTTTTACCTGTGGAACTGGCTGATTTATCCCATCTCAAATTTCTTCCCTTCACAATAACCACAGTAAGCCTTTCGGCGGTGGGTAAATAGCTCAAAGAAAACATGACATCACCCAACTCGGCAGGACCCTAGATAAATAAATTTTTTTTTTAACATAAACATTTCTTACAGGAACGTGTGCAATTAAAGGCACTTGTAATGATGCATCGTAACCTTTTTGAGAGTAAAAAGTAATTACAATTGTAATTTCGGACTACCGATGAGTTTCTCTGGCACAATCCTCCAATTCTCTTGACCAGGAAAAGGTTTGCCGTCTGTAAGGAGACGGGTGTGCATCGCACTCGTGGTATTCAAACTATGATTTAAGCACCATGCCCTTATTTGAAAAAAACTTCTGGAGAGAAAGTGCTGTGTATAATATCTCTACAGCACAACAAGCTACGAACATTGAAAGTTTTATTTCCTCGTTGTATATATATATATATATTTCTCTATATACTAAAGAAATACTTGTACCTTGGTGTTTTTATTGGAGAAGGGGAAACATCCCAACACACAATCATACAAATATTTATGGTGAGACCTAAATGAAAATTTTCGCAACTTTCTGTAAGATGCAGTAATTTTTTTTTTTTACAAAAAATTGCTTTTAATCCTGTCTTCGCATAAAGTTAAAATACCGAACCCGAAGGCGGAACTCAGATTGTAAATTGCCCCATCATTAAAATCACATTATGGCTTCTCGGTCCTATAGAGAGCAGCATATTTTAATTAGAATTACTCAGGTCTCTCAGAATGAAAAGCTTTTTCGATGGTGTAAAAAAGTGTTCCGTTTCTCATAGTGTGATGCTCAATGGGTTTCTTCAAATCACGTATAAAACGGAAAATTTGCATAATTACGGAATGTTCGTGAAGTTTAAAGACGCAGTATAGTCAAAGGATATGTGTTATATAATGTCACGAATCAATATTAAAATTAGGTCATATTTTTTTCTGTCTGAAAATGCATTTAACTTTTTTTGACATTTTGCGAAGACAGCCTTATGATAAAATTTCTGTTCAAACTTTGGTATGATCTAAGGTGACCCTTGTTTAAGAAATAAATTTCTTTAACCTGTTGAAAATGTATTAAATTTTAAACTGCGCATAAAGAAGGTTCCAAGGAAATAAATACAAATTGGGCCAAATTAAATAGAAAATGCGACCCCCATTTTTATTGGGACTTCTCGAAACTATTGCTTAGCATGTGTGCTTAAGGAAGAAAAAGAGCACAAAGCAGTCTTGAGTTATATGATAAATTTTTAAATTATATATAAAAATGCTTTGAATACATTGTTACAATATTGGCTATATATATATTTGTACTACATTTATAGTTATGTTTATATATATAATCTTAATTTTCATTAACTTTGTAGACGGGATTACGCTCTATATTTTGATTTTCCTTTAAAATTGTTTTTTTTATTTATGATATTCCACCAGAGGTACTTGAAACCTGAAATTCTCTAACGCACATAATTTATATTTCGGTCAAAATTAAGTCATTTTAATTAATAAGAGGGCAATTTACTTATTATATTTCAATACCATTAAAAGTTGCCCTTTTTTTAAATTACAAAAGAATGAACTTTTAAAAACTAATATAAATAAAAATATTAAGAATATTGTCAATTGTAAACAATAAAAACACCATTTAAAATCAGTGTGATCTCTGTGAGTAAATATGGAATAAAATGGAAGCCCTTTTTTATATTCTTTTCTACGTCGGATCTACAACCGAAGCAGATTTACCTGATTTGAATCAACGATGGGGAACCAACCCATGTATGGCTGAGATAAATCCACATCTGACAACTTGATCTCGGATTCACCCAACATTGAGTTGGTGTACTTATCACATGTGAAGACGGTGCACAAGAGCGATCTGTGAGAGATATCAGCTTCATCTACTCCGAACAGAAAGCGTTCTTTGAAGACAGGGTTATTCGATTTTCGCTGAATCTGAAGGTTAAAAAAAATCATTTAGTCACCCAAGAGGCTATTACATCTGTCGACGACAAAATGGTCAGTCGAGAATTTTTCAAAATTTTATAGCAAAAGTTTTTGTTTCATGTCTGTTTTTTCCTGTTATTTATTTAATTTTCAAAAACATATGCCAGAAAAAAAATTTTCTCTAAGTTTTTGCGTTTTTGTTTGATGCCTGCTTTTACCAATAATGAAATGAATTTTTAAAAATGTATTATAAAACGTTTCTTCTAATTTTTTTATTGGATTGAAGTAAAGCATACATAAAAATTTATTCACTGTACGGCAGATAAAAATTACATTTAGCT
Organism: Nephila pilipes; assembly: GCA_019974015.1. Taxonomy (NCBI): domain Eukaryota; kingdom Metazoa; phylum Arthropoda; class Arachnida; order Araneae; family Nephilidae; genus Nephila; species Nephila pilipes. Next base: position 550,084 of record BMAW01044454.1, read on the forward strand.
TAAAATGTATTCAATGTAATAATTCATCGTTTGCTGTAATTTTGATGTTTGAAAAAAAAATTATTGTTCACTTCAATATTTTATCGTTTACTTTAATTCCAATATTTAAATTGATTTTTTAATAATTATTAAAAATATTTAGCACCTTTAGAGGCGAAATCCGTTCTTTGCAATGCATAGCATACAATTTCGATTTTTTAAGAAAAATATAGTGCATAATACATTAATCACTTTGAATTTATAACCGTTTTGTTGATTCAGTTTATATAGTAAAAAATGAACATAATTGCAAACTCTGATAAAATTTATGCAGAATTATGTGAATTTCATCTCATAGGTAAATTTCTAAGGCCGGGAGAAAAATTCATGTTTTTTTTCTCTTTATTTACGGCAAATAAATTATTTTTTTTTGTTTAAACTTTGAAACACACAAATATTTGGCTTTTGAGTAAATATTTATTCGTTAAAAGAATCGAGAAAAAAAGTTTTGAATTTAAAGGTTTATAAGAAAATTCAAGCAATAATTGTGTCTGTCAATATATCACTTTTATAAAAAAATATTCCATTTGTAGCAACACAGAAAACTATAACAAGTCAAAATTAAACTTCATTTTGTATTTAATTTTAGAATTTTGTTTATGTTTAGTCTAAAATATTTATATTTTATGACAGAAAAAAAAGAAAAGATTTATATAAGACATCTCTTTAAAATGCGTAAATGATACATTATATGATTTTGTAATGCCAAAAATATTTTATATTAAAAAAAAAAAAGATTATCTTTAGCTTTAAACGTTTCTAGTAAAATTATTATTCCTAAAAATATTTAAATTTAGGGTTAGTTTTGTAATGATATTTATACAAGTTAGATTTTCATGCAATAAAATTATTTCTTTTTAGTCCACGAAATCAAATAAATGTTTTGAAAAAAATATATATACTGAATGAATAAAAGGTTTTTAAAATCTTATTCTATGTAATTCTAAAGTTAATCTTGTATTGATTATAGAGCAGATTTATTTGTGATCAACTTTATCCAGTTTAAGACAAATAAATGTCTTATCACGAGAACAATTACAATCTAACGCTATTTAATACTTTCATATATGGGATACTTAGAAATTGAGACACATTATATATTCTCCAAAAAAATATTATTTAAGTTACTTTAAAAAGTTAAAAGGGCGCATTAAATATTTGTTGCCGTAAATAATAGATATAACTGACTTCAAACTTTTTAAAAATTATTATTGAAATAAAATTTTTTTTGAAATATCTGCGTTTGAACTCAGTTAACTTACAAATTCACTTAATATAAAACAGCAACACATTATATATCTCTCAATGAGAAAATAATTTAATAAAAAATTTTCTAAAACCTGAAATTTCTAAAAACACAGTATTAGAGAAATGCATTCTATCGACAAAACTTCACTGCAGTGATGTCATCATAATTTTTTAAGAAAATATATTATTTTTAAAAGGTACTTATTATTTCTAAATTTAAAAAAAACTAGTCATGTTATCGAAATTATATGCAATATAAACAGAAAATTTTTACCCTAGTTTGCATGTTTGTTGATCTGTCTGGTAGAAGGAATACTTTGATGTAACTGTCCACAATTGAGTTAGGTATAGGCCCCACTAAGTCCCTGGCTCGGTTTATTATCACTATTAAATCTTCAGTTTCACTGCAAGTAATATGAAAATGTTCGAAATGCAATGACATACAAATGTAATATGTATGTAATGTTCAAAACATCTGTCGTTTATTCATAATCACTTATAGTTTAATTTTCAGCTTATTTAAACTAGAATTTGTAAAAATAACTAAAATAAGATAAGTAAATTTATAGAATTATTCAAAAAAGCAGTAAATTTATAGAATTCTATGATTACACAAATTAAGATACGATATTTTTTGCTGCTAATTTTTTTGGTCTTGAATTTCTTATTTAATATGAATAATTTCATTGCCAATGCATAGACATTTTTTAAAATTTCTCTGATGAGAACCAGTATTAAGACACCAAATAGAAGATTTTTTCCTTAAAAATGATTTTTATACATTAATTAGGTAACGCTATTGTAGATGATTTTCTAAGTATGCGTTTATTATTTATTTACTTAAATATAATTTCCTTTTCGCACATTCTTGTTTAATTGTTCAGTCATTACATTTTTTTACACACTGAGATTTATGCCACAAACGTGAAGCTGGTTTCGATTTTATAAATAAAAGCAGATAATCAAATGAGTTGTGTATTTTATCTTAAATTATTAATAAGAAATATCAGAAGGTTAGGAACAATATTATGAAACTTAAGTAATAATGCATCGAAACATCGTTCTTTATGTATTCACACAGTGTTTTCAAATACTTGAGAATAAATGCTTAAGTATAAAATATTATCTACTTGTCATTTTAAATCCATAAATTTAACAAATATTATTAGTGATTGTAGCTATATCACCACAGTAATTGGTTAAAATTGGAGCAACTTAATTTTCATGCTAAAAATTAATATTACTAATATTAATAAATTCCTTGAGGTGATTTAAAACTGGATCTTAGTTCGATAACCTGTGTGTTTTTCCGAACTAAAATATTATATTCAACTAACCGTTTCGAAGTTTCATAGTAATTAATTTTCTTATTTATATTATTTAATTAGATTGAAACATCCAGATTCATCGATGCATGCATCATTAGTCACGCATTGTTGGATTAGAAAGCAAAATATATTTGTTTATTGATTCTGAAACTATACTTATCCTTTTTTTTATTACAAATATAGAATTTACCAATCTATTCGAAAATAAGTGACTGATCCATTTAAATTACCATATCAATACATTTATATGAATTAAGGATAAAAACAGTAAAAATGATTATTAGTTTAGGGTTACATATCAAATCTTCTATTATCTAGGAAATTTAGATAGGGTTGAAATAAAATACAAATTTCTTTCTTCATTTTGAAAACTTTAATTAGTTTGAATTTCTTAAGGACCAATTTTGAATAAATTATTTAACCCGAATAGTTTTGGATTTATCGAATTTCGATTGGTAAAAAATTAATTTCGAATAAACGATATGTTTTAATATGCTGTGTTATGATTTGCACAATATTATATTTTGGAAGGTGAGCTAAAATAAAATTTCGATTTTAATTCAGATTACTCGTTTCAATTGATGAAATTACTTGTACTGAAAATAAAATTTAAGAATCTGTAATGTACTATTTTATTCCTAGTAAACTATAGAATACACTTATCACAAATCAAATCTAGAAGACTTATTTGTTTGAACATGATTTGGTTGAATATCTTTTAAAATTTCAAACGATTCATTTGATATACATTTACTTTTTTCTCCTTGTAATTTATTATAATTTATATTTTGATGAAAAGAATTCATTCTAATTTCACTACACTGGGCTTTAATTATTGAACTCTATGGAACGAAAATTGAATAAGTAACAGCTATCAGTTTAAAATTACTTAAGATATCGAAATAAAATTTGCATTAATAACCAAAGCACGATCTAAAATTTTTGAAGCAATAAATATTAGTCTTTAATTAAAGGGTTTAAAATATGTATGGTTAAAGTTTTTTATAGGTTAAAAATGTAATCCTGTTTTGATTGATTGATTGGTTTTATTGAAGTCGCACGAGGGCTATTGGTAACGGGCCTCAGTCAAGTGACGAGGACGACACCTGAACTGACACCTTCCTCGTCCTGTTTGTGACAAATAGGTCTTGATTTTTCTTTTAGATTGTCAATAAATTATCATTAGAAAAAAATTAAATAAGGTATCTAATGCACATTTAAAACCATTTCTTTTATTTAGCCAAAAATTATTAACAATCAAAGTTAACCAATTATTAATATAATCAACAGTCAAGAGACATTATTTTAAGATACGATGTTTTAATTAATTAATGGATTGGGTGTCTTAGTTAATTTTTTAAAGAATAAATAAACTTATAATCTATAAATTAATGAAATATATTTCATTACTCGTTTGTTAATGTGTTCGTTTTGATTCTATGAAAGTTTAAATTCTTTACAAACAGTGATGAGATCATAACAACTGGTGCCCTAGATTTTCGAATTTTCGTTTAAATCGGAGAACAAAATTGTTTTCGGTAGTATTTCGGACTACTTACGTATCATACTCTAAGCCTAATTCTATTTCTCCACAGTGATGAGGTGATTCGAGAGCTTCTGCAGCTACTGATGAATTCGACATGATACTATCACAGGAGATAGCTCTTTTCAGAGTAGGCGTGTTCGATTTCTCTAAAACTGGAAGAGAAAAGTACTGTTTTAGCTAACGATTCACATGTCTATTATATAAAAAAAGTTTTAATAAGTTATAAATGAATGGTTTTGATGAAACAGTTTAGGGTTGGGATACTTTGTTTCTAACGATTGATATATATTTTCAACTATAATTAACAAGAGAATATTGAAGAATTCGAAATCTTTTTTCTTCAAGTAGGCTTTTCATGGAATTTTTTCAAGTTTCTGATAATAAGAAAAAGTCAATAAAAATTTGTGTATAAGTATAGTTAGATCCTAGGGTTTTTCATTTATTGTTTCTCATAGTTTTGCGGAACATAGGAATGATTCTGAAGTAATAAATTTTTAAAGTATAAATGGCTTAGAGCTTGAATTTAAAAATCTAAGTATTTTGATTTCTTACATTTTAATTTTTACATAATTTAAAATATTTGAAAGCGTTTTGTTTTCTTACAGCCTTTAAGGTTTTCCTGTAAAGTATGATATTTTAATTAACATTTAGTATTTTGTTGTACTATAATCATTAAAAGCATGCATTATATTCATTTTGATTATCTTAAACATAAATATTAATAAATTAAGACTAATATTTCTAATGATATATGCACATAAAAACGAGTACAAACTCACACTTTAATCTTTTGATTTTTTTAAAAAACCGATCAAATTGACTGAGTTCAAAATATTGATTTTAGTATCATATTAATATATCTTAAGTATTAAATTTATAAAAAGTGAAAATTTCTCAATTCGTGTAAATAAAGAAAAACTCTGAATTTTTATAGCATGAATTGTTTTAAAATTAATGCGTAAAAAATATGAGTGGTTTTTTTCGTGCATAAATCCTATTTTAAACCGTAATTTCTTAACTAGGGATTCAAGGAAAAGTTCAAATGATTCATAAATTGCATAGGAAAAATTCCTTGACTATATTTCCAAAAATTATTAATCAAAACCTTCATTCCTGTCTTTTAATAAAAAAATATCTCCAATAGATTGTATTAGTATATGCCGTTGTTTATAAGGTAAACGACAACAGAATTTAAACATTCTCATATGCTTAAGTATTTATTTTAAATTTCCTAAATAAAATATATTTATATCTTATTACAATGTAGGACATTAACAAACATCAGTGTATTAATAACTAAATATGCCAAGGAAGAAAAACATTCACACATAAACGCAACATATTAACTACAGTGTGCGACAGAAATAACTCCCCGATTACAAAAAAAAATAATTATACAATGATAGGTCTTATTAAAAAAAAATTATTCCACACACACAATTTCAAAGAATAATATTTACCATTTTATTTTTCAAATTCACCTTCATTCCGCTTTGAAAAGGATATCGTCCAAATGCCGACCTTTGGTGTCTATGTATTTCTGATGTCTCACCCAGAAGTTCCTCATTTCCTCCTTGTCATTTCTTGCTTGCTGTATTGCCGTAATTTCTTAGCAGGTAGCAGCTTTCAGTTTCTCGGTTGTTTGTGTCTTATTCTAGTAGACTTATGACTTCGGATGATCCCAGAGAAAGAAATGGCAAGATGATAGATTTGAGGAATGTGCTGGACATGAAATGTCACCTCGCGGTGAGATCAAACGTTTCGGAAACATTTCTTTCTATAAGTCCATCGATATTCCAACTGTGTGGACTGTAGCACCAACTTGTGGAAACCATACTGCCAAATTTCCCCTCTCGCTCAGTTTACGTTGCTGGAAGTTACGTAACATATCCACACAACGGACAGAAGTTACCGTAACTGCTTTGCCATTCTTCACAAGATTTAGATTTCAGGCATATAATCCCAAAATCTACAACAGCACACCAAACTGGATTTGTTTTGGATTGTTCAGTGCATAGTGTCGAAAGTTATGTTTGTTCACACACTCTGACAAATGAAAGTGAGCTTCATTACTTGAGAGAAGAATAACTGCATGTGAAATATTTTGCAGAATAGCCTCGGACGATGCACCGCAATTAATCCAATCACAGTCATTAAGTTTCTCTGCGATCATCATTTTGTACGGATGGAACTTCAGGTCTAAATGCAAATTTCATCTTACACTTCGGTCAGAAATCCCCATAGCAGTAGCATACCTACAGGATGAACGCTGCGAAAATTGGAGAACGGTTTGGCGCAGTGCTTCGACTTACCGTGTAGTCCGTACGCTACGAGGTTTCCACTTTAAAGCCAAACTTATTCCTTGGAAATTGGTGACGTATATTAAAATGGTTTTCTTTTAAGGAACTTTAACATTTCGATCAAACTCGGTCTTTGAAATAATCGCTGTGAAAAGATGACAGAGTCGCCATTTTTGAAATGTGCCTCTATCACGAAAGCCCGATGCTCCTCTCTCCACACCATGATGACTACTGAAATGGTAAAACATATGCTACCCAAATCCATTTCCCAATTCATGGCTTCCAATCAGGGACGTCTTAAGGCATGGGCCAACTGGGCCAGGGCCCAGGGCCTCGCCTTTGAGGGGGCCTCGTCTCGTTCTCTACTCGGCCTGAATTAGATCATAATCAGAATAATTTCAATCGTCAAATGTTATTCGCGGACATGACTGGTTGAAGACAATTACTTCTATATTAAATATTTCTATTTTTAATGTTTGCTGAGAATCAAGAAAAATATTAGTTTATTTCTATAGCGAGATATGTCCAATCTATTGATAAAAATACTGCTGTGGGAAGGACAGTCACAGACACTCTGTCCAGTGATCTTTTATTTATTTGCACACAGGAGTTAAGCATCTGTCACGAATGGACAAGAGATACACTTAACCCCCCAGCAGAAGTGACAAAAACACATTCCCTATTTTATGACAGGGGTCAGGGCTAATAAAAAAGAGGCTTGAAATGACCCTGAAGGGAATCACTCTTTTTCGAAGAAATGAGTGGCCTACAGTTCTAAATCTGCAATTCCTTCCTTTAAATTTAATTTGTTTGAAACAGCAAAAGATAATTATGTTTTCATTTTTGAATTGTATTTCTTCGAGATTTAAGATAATATACAAATATTTATATCGCTTCAAAAAAGTAAAATAATTTGTATATAAAAATTTGCTTTGTATTTGCTTTTTTATAGAGAGAATTATAAAAATAATATCCAGTTTTAAAAAGTTCTGCTCTTTTTGTAAAAATTTTCTCTCCTCTCAACAAGAAATAATCTCTTAACTGTTTTAAGAGTGCCTCTAAATATCAATGAACTCTTTAGAATACTCTTATATTGATTAATATGAATAAGTGCCTTCATTTTGAATGCACTATGGTCTTCCAAAAGAGTTTCCAATGTGTATTGTAATTCAGAGAAATATTTTTATTTGCTTCTAATACGGAAAATGTTCTCTTATTCGTTTAAAAATTCAAATGACTATCCTTTTTATTATTATAGAAACCCAAATAAAAAAGAACATTTATAAAATGAAGATATTACATTACTACAGATTTTTGCAATGTTGTATAAATGTAGAGAAACAATCATATAATAGGAATCCTACAGTTTAATTTGATAATTAGATAAATAAATCCTGTACAATAATTTAATGTTTTAAGAGTAAACAAAAAATGCAGAAATTCTTATCCAACACAGTACAAAATAAGAGATTTTTATTGTATAAGACCCTCACTAGAAATTTTCTGTTTGCGTGTGTATGTTTAATCAGATTTTTCTGTAGGAAATTGAAATTATATATACTTTAATTTTAGCTCTTATACTTTAAAACTTATAATGTATTTATACTTTATCATTTATCAATACTTTATTACTTACTAATACTTTATCACATATTAGTATAAAATATTTTTAATGAAAATTATTTACATGAATATAATTCTCCTCATTAATAATTTATGTAATAATGTTCTTTAATTTTTGGAACCTATGACTTCTTTTTATCATAATTCTTTGTTTCGTTTGATAAGTATAATAATATGGATAAAAATATTTTGTATAGTTACAAACATATATTCTACAGATTTATGATAGGTCTTAGGTGCCCCGAGGATTCGAACCCACGATACGGCAGGAAAAACAGTGGCCACAAATTCGAAATCATAACCATTTAACTATCGCTTTCGATTTAAACTTAAAATATAACAATAATTCAGAATAATGTAACATATTTTTTTTGCCTCAATAAAATAGAAAGGAACAAAAAAGACTTTATACAAAATATTTATACACCTTTTTTCTTTATAGTAAACAATTATTAAAAAATACATGATGCATTGAAGTTTAAATTTTTCAATTTGAGTATTCTTATTAATTTTTTTTAAAAAAATAAGGTTTTGATGCAATTTTGTATTGACATATATCACCACAAATTGTTTTGAGTCGGTTTCCGCATTTATTAAAATTTATATTTTTATAATAATCACTGTACAAAATTCGGAATGTTTGTTTTTTCGTTCTCATTAAAAATATAACACTGTAGATCTTTAATAAATGAAATGATTTGATTTAAAAAATGAAGAAGCCAATGGATGGTCCTCAAACAGGAAAGTGGACTACGTATTGAAACAGCGAGAATAGCAGTTTCTTTGTAAAATTTGTTCATGACGGGTGGTTTTTATGCACTTGAACGATAGGGAAGGGCAATGAAAGAGAAGACATAGTAACGGTGTCACAATTTTTTCCCGTAAAATGAACATCAAACTGGACCCTTCCAATTGTGAAGGACTCGGTAGAAGCATTTTATCTTTAATTTTGAACAAAAATAGCAGGGTATTGAGGGGTATTTGCAAATCATCAACAAAAATCAATTTAAAATCATCAGAAAATGGAATAAAATAAACGCAAACCTAGAAAAATAAAACTATAAAAAAGTATTTATTTCAAAGTTAAGAAAATAATAAAAATTAAGAAAAAGAAACCATCTAATTTATCTTTTTAAGAAGAAACTATTTACTGGCTATACATAGTGGCTGTTATAAAATTCTTACCATCAAGAGGACTGCCTTTTGGAGGGGAAAATGAAACTATAGTTTCTGTGAATAACGAAAATTATTTAAGAACTTTAGAGCTTCTAAGTAAGTTTGATCAATTTTTAAAAGAACATATTAAAAAGTATGGCAATTCTGGAAAAAGATAATCTTTCTTATCTATCTGCTACAATTTGTGATGAATTCATTGAAATCATGGCGTCAAAATTCTTGAAAGCTATCATCACTGAAATACAGAAAGCTAAATAATATTCTATTTGCTTTGATTCTACCCAAGACGTGACTCATGCTGACCAAATAACTTTTATTTTACGGTATGTCCAAAATGGTGCACCCGTTGAGAGATTTTTGCAATTCATTAATATTAATGGACATACTGCAGAATATCTGATGGATGGTGTGGTTTCATTTTTGGAAAATAACAGTATTTCCCTGAGTAACTGTAAAGGCCAGGCATATGACAATGCCTCGAATATGTCGGGGAAATATTCAGGATTGCAAGCCCGACTTCCAGAGGAAAAAAATACGCTATATATGTACCATGTGCAGGATATTCTTTGAATTTAATTGGCGTTCAAGCAGTAGAATGTAATTGTAATGTAACAATTTACTTTGATTTTGTCCAAAATCTTTATAATGTTTTTTCATCGTCAACCCATCGTTGAAATATACTAACATTAAATTTGAGCTGTGTTAGAAATCAAAATGTACTGAAAAACATATAAAAAAACTCGTTGGTCAGCACGAGCAGATACAGTTAGAGCTTTAAGCTCCGGATATTCAGAAATTGTCATGAGCCTGGATTACTTAATTAATGATGAATTACAGGCAGCGGATACTCGACTCTCAGCTAAAAAATTAAAAACTACTTTTTTAACTATCCTTTGGAATGACATTTTCACATGTATTGACAAAGTAAATTTATTTCTCCAGAGTAAAAATATAGATTAGTCGAAA
>BMAW01044454.1:567616-582635 GCA_019974015.1 Nephila pilipes
TAGATGGTATTAAATAACATTGCATCTTAATGATCATTACTTCTAAAAAGAGCTTCATGAAGACTTTGAGGTCTCGTTAGAATACAATCTGATGATAAAATTGCACCCTAAATTATAATTCCACACATATCAACAATCGACTTTGCCACTTGTAAAAAGGAAGGCAGATAAAGAAAGATGAGTTGTAAAAAGGGCAAGTAATATACATTTTGTTGAGAATAATTAAATGATTAAAATGAAATAAATATAATGCCTTTTACGTCACTTAATGTTTACGAACAAATTGTATTAAAAGCAATAACTGAATTTTTCAGGATGTAAATGATATTAAAATATCTTATTATTTCTTCAGGAAACATCATTAAATGTTGGGCAATATCGAAGCGAATTGTTCGATTTTGATGCTTAAATAACGAAAATGAAATTGCTTCAATGTATTAATCGAATATCATTTTGTCCATTGGAATTCCTTGCGGAATTTCAGCGAGAATACGGATTTAACTGAAACTTTGAAGAGCACTTCACAAGATTTTATTGAATAATTTATGGATATCAAAATTTAAATTTTTACATATTTTTCAGAATTCATATTTTCAAAATAAATAAAAAAATAAGAAATTTTAAGAAAAATGAGGCTTTTGAAAATCAAACCGAAAAGACTAGCGTAATTAAAGATTTTAGAAAATTTTATTACTCAGCCGTAAATGATTTTAAAACGAAGTTCATATAACAGTTCATAAAGTCAAGGTAGTTTTAAAATTTATATCATAATCATTTACTCTCTCATGAAAGACTAGGTTTGAATTGAAATAAAATCGCTGTGGAGCAACTGCAGATTATTGTTCATAATAAATTATTGCACGCACAGTAATATTATAAGAAAAACTTCCTTAAAAAGTTACACTTACAGTGGATTCCAAAATTGAGTTTACACTTCTTACTCTGTTTTTGTAAGATCTAAAACATTATTATTAGATACTTACATATGTTTAATATTTGTCGAAACAATTAAATGTACATTACAAAATATATTATAATAAAATACAAAAATTAAAAATATATAATATTTTAACTAGCAAACTTTTATGCCTAAACTCCAAATTTCAGGGTCATAAAATTGATAAAAAATAGCATATAAAAATAGCAATTTAGCTTTCATTAATTTTTTTGAAATGATTCATTATAGTAATTTTGTTTTTTTAAGACATTAAAATTTGATTACCAGGAGAGAAAAAATTCTAGATGGGAAAATGAGCTCCAAAACTGAAACTAAGATTGAAATTCTGTAAATTCTAGTTCTAATGTCTGATGTAGGAACATTTCTCCGTAATATTGCAAAGGAAGTTCAATCTAATCATAGATGGTTACAAAAATATTTATCCAAATGTATGAAAAATGTGGGAAAACAGCAAATGAACATGAAAGAGGGAGAAAATGATTACTTTAGTTTGAGGACCAGAAGAAAATTTATCCGAGATGTAAGTGAAATTCCTAAGATAAGTGTTGTAAGAATTGTATCATCTACTTTTGCTGCAATAGGAATAAGTGTTTCGACAGAAACAATTCGAAGAATAATCCAAAAAGCAAATTATAATGGTTTCGCAGCTAGAACAAAATCCTTCAGTTCCAAGGAAAAAAGAGAAAAAAATTTACATTTGCTAAAAATCTAAATTTAAAGCTTCAATATTTCTAGAGTAATGTAACATTCAGTGATGAATAAATTCAATGTTTTCGGAAGTGATGGTCTATGGCAGGGGTCGCCAAACTTTTTTGATCATCGCCCCCTATATAATTTTTCGAAATCTCCATAGACCCCCACAAAGGTAATTTTCAGGTAATTAAAATAAAACTATATATTAGTCTAAATATTGGGTTCGAAATTAGTCAATTTTAACCGTAAATCCCCTCGAAGCTCCACATTTAATTTATTTCTGTTTTTAGTTAAAATTGAATTAACGTGACTGAAACCGGCTTAAACCATATACGAACTTGGAAACGCCAGCATAAATGGCTGAGCCATTTCGTAAAGTTTCACATATTTTTGGTCACAAGGTCGTAAAGTTTCACAAACTGGTCACAAGGTCAAGTTGTGACCTCATGGTATACATACGAAAACACATAAGGAAAAAAGGGGCAGATTTTTTTCTGATTTATTATTTTATTTTCTATAAAGAATATAATATTAAGTCAATTATAAAAATATTTTAAATTTTTACGTACGCAGTTAGATATGTATGATTTGCGTATTAAGAACTGTTTTTCCTTCGAGTCCCAATAGACCCCCATTCGACCCCTTGGGTCAGATAGACCCCCTACTGTTGTTAAATAGACCCCTAGGGGTCTATATAGACCACTTTGGCGACCCCTGGTCTATGGTATGCTGTCGGAATTAATTCTCTGGTATGTTTGGCGGAATCTAAACACTATTCTCACTGCCAAGCACAGAGGTGGTTTGGTTCCTGTATGGGGATGTACATCTGTAAAAATCTTGAAAAAACCAGTTTTTACAGATTCATGGATAGCATGAAATACTTGAATCTAATGAAAAAAAAATTAAAATGAATGCTTTAAATTATTCTTCAGAAATTAGATTAAGAGTCGCATTGTATGTTTCAAGAAGGTAACGAACCAAAACATACAGTTAAAATTGTTAAGTTTTTGATTTTTTTGGGTTGTAAAGTGCAATTGCATACATCATTTCAGTCTTACGATCACATTGTGATAGAAAACTTGTTGTCTAAGTTGGAAAATTCTGTTCAAAAGCAAAATATTAGGACAAAGAACACAAGAAAGAGTATTACAAGAAAAATTGGTGCAAATAGCCTGTGAGAAACTAAACAAATCCTTTCAAATAAATGCACAATGTTTTGAAGGTGTTCTAAATACAAAACGATATGCAACGAAATGTGAATATATGTTTTTCAAAAAATTTTTAAGCATCTATATTAGTTGTATACTCAATTTTGTGACGTCTGTAACTTCAACATAAAAATATGGTAATCAAAATATTATCAATTCCTCTTTTTTGTTTCTTAGTCTCATACATTTCGTAATGGGAATGTTAGTGTTCTTGTAAACATTAAACTTAACAAAGCATTTAATAATACGGTCTTATGCCTTTAAAAGGGAAAGTAAGTAATGTACAAATTTTGGAAGCCACTGTATTTGTAAATTTATAATTAAAGTCAAATTTTGTATCAAAGCAATTTTGTATAAACATTTTTGATTCATGTATCTTTCTTAACTCACGATAACAAAATTTAAACAGAAAATAACTCTTCTATTTTTGAATTAACTACACCACATTATAAATGCAATATTTTTTAAGCAATAGAAATTATTTTATTTATTAATAGAAATTACTTTATTTATAAATCAGGAAGTTAAATTTTTAAAAAAGTCCGTCTATTAAGCATTTTTGAAAGTTAATTAAGAAAATTTATAAGTTAAAAATATAAAGACCAGCGCCATTATTTCGAATACACTTTATAAAAAAGTTTCAAAAAAAGATTCGTCGTTAATACAATATCAGAAGTTTTATATCTCTCTTTATTTCCAACTAATAATTTATTTATAACGTAATATCCCGAAAAGAATTTGGTTCCTATGTAATATTTCCAAAAAATTAAATACATAAATCTGAAACGCTTATTCGATTGATATATTTGACGGCGTTAATTTAATCCTAAACTGTTACACAGAAATAACAACTCAAAACTAAATTATAAGTATAACAACTAGGACTATTTGTTTAACATTTTCAAAAAAGTTTACGTATTTCATAAACAACCCTACCATGAAATTTAAATCCATCGAGAATTTTTTCCCGTTTAAATCCTAGTTAAAATAAATTTACGAATAAAAATGTTTTCTGCTTCTCCAAACCTCGTTAATTGTTTACATATTCTATAATGAAATTTTTCCGTTTAATTTATAAGCCTATGCATTGTTATATTTCTCAAACTAGCTCTATCTAATTAAAATTTGTTTGCCGAATTTCTGAAAGGATGAGTTTAGGAGAAATAATAAAGAATTCTTTTGCGTTGAAAATAAGTTACTCTGTATTTATTTATTCGTTGAAAGAAGAAACAGAAAGATTCAAATTGCTTTCAGTGCGTATGGGATTTATATGAAAAATGTTTCTATTTAATTATGTATAGTTCTTCTTAATATATCTACACGAAACGTTTTGGTGATGCATTTTTACTTTCGAGTTATATTTCATTAAAAATATTTAATACAGGAGCATTTGGAGCAGTTTGTATTATTTTAAATTAAAATGTTTATTTGACATAACATATTGTTATCAATTAGGCAAATATTTTTTTTTGTAATTGTAGTTCACAATATTTTCTAAATATTTATGTTTGCGAATCCTATTAGCTTCGATATTTTGAATTAATTGTGATAGAAATTAATTACGATGGCATTATATTAAAAAAAGGAAAATGGGAAAATATTAATTGCTCCTTTATTATGCTTAAAGTTTTATTTGATTCTCCATTAAATATGTTTTGAGTAGAGTCATTGTTTAAAGCAATTAAACTATCTTTATAAAATTTATAAAAATGATTTTAAATTAACGTCAGAGTGGAAAACTCAATATGCAAAAAAGATTTGCAGTTACAACTTATTTAAAATTCTATATTTATACTTGAATGAAATGTTTGACCTTAGTTAAGTTTGTCAGATTACAAACTTTATACACTGAAGCCTTTGTTGTTTATTTTAAACTGATGTAATTACAAAAATTGTGTACTATGACTGTATACACTGGATTCTATATCTGTGAAAAATTTTAAAAAATTACATAAGTATTTTACTCAATTTTTCTCTTTATCTACCATTTTGTTTCATATACGGAACTAAAAGCAGAGTTATATATTTAAGTTAAGTTGTATAGCAGTAAAACATTTTTAAACATAATAAACATTTTTATAGAATTGTTTGTATGTTAAAATTGTTGATATATTTTAGAACTTTTAA
The DNA here is from genome assembly GCA_019974015.1 of Nephila pilipes. Taxonomy (NCBI): domain Eukaryota; kingdom Metazoa; phylum Arthropoda; class Arachnida; order Araneae; family Nephilidae; genus Nephila; species Nephila pilipes. The sequence goes on from BMAW01044454.1 coordinate 572,603, forward strand.
CTGTATATTTTGTAACCTTCTTCCCTTTATTTTAAAAAAAATTCATTCGAACAAATTAATTAAAATTTATTGCTAAATAAATATAGGTCATAAAATTTGATTTAATTTGCATTTATTACTTGAAAAACAAGAATATCAGGAAAATAATAGTGCATTATCTGCTGTTATTGCTAAATTGAAATTTTTATTCCAAGAAAAGTTTTTAAATTTAATGTTATTTGCACATACCGAAAAGGAATTTGAACCTGTCAATTGGTCTTCATATTTTAAGAATGAAATAAACGATGACATAATTCACGTACACATAAGTCCTCAAAACCAATCGAATATGAAAAAAATACAAGAACAGAAATGAATGTCTACGTTTACATTGTAATCAATTTGTGTATAATATTGGTATAAGGTTTCGTGTAATTAAGCATTTATATTGGTATAATTGTGAAGGAAAGTTTTAATGAACAATTATTTTTTTTTAAAACTAAAAGAAATTATGATATTTAAGCCGAAATAAAATTAGTACATATTTAAATAGCTTTTGTTTTAGACTTAAATATCTTCCAACGTGAAGGTAATAAATACATTTGAAAAAAAAACCCATAAAATATTGCACAGAAGAATTTAAGCTATTATTAATTTTTCCTCTGAAAAACGATTTATATTTTGTAACTTTTGAAAAAAATAAAAATATCTTGAAAATCTTTTAATAAATCGTAATCTTATAATATCTTCTTTCCAGAAAAATATTAGCATAAATAAATCAGAGGAAAGTGATATATTACAGAACTGTCAATGCTTTTAAAATTACAAAATTAATTTCAAATACTTAGATTATCCAAATCTAAGGAAAAAAATACCTTAACATTGCCATATTTTGTTTATAGAACATTTTTAAAGCCGCAACTATTATTTATCCTAAAAAGAATTTAGCTGTTGAAAATAATACTTAAGGTTACCGTCTACCGGCCATTTTGATTTCGTGGACGTAATCTTAATCCTATGGAATTTGGACTATCGTCCTTAAGACTATATCATTTATCTAGTTTAATACAAAAAATTGCATCAGAAAGAGCAAAAATAATGAAGGTTTCCTTTGAATCACATTTTCTCTACGATTTTTAAAAACATTTTTGAATATTTTTTAAAGACCCTCAAACGAATAATCAAAATAGGGGTAAAAATATTTTTAAAAATGGGAGGAAAAATGCAATTACTCAAAAACCTTCATTATTTTTTGCTCTTTCAGATGCCCTTTATTGCATTTAAATAAATCAAATAGTAAAGATTCGAGAACAGTAGTTAAAATTCCGTAGGATTAACATACTTTCACGAAATCAAAATGGCGGGTAGACGGGAGCCTTAATGTCAACTCCTATTGGAGTTAAATGCAGAAGTTTGGATAATATTTATGTATTTTAAGTAAATATTCCGAAATACTTATTAATATTTCTAGCAAAAAAATAATTTGATTCTTACTAAAATGCATAGTTATAGTTATTAAGAAAAGATATATAATTTTAAAAATATAAATATTATTTGAAAAAAGGCACTTACGCATTGTTCTCTTCTTTAAGACACAATTAACTCAAACGTAATAACAGCTAATGTAATAAATTCGTAAAATCCATCAATGTATTTAAAAAATCATTAAAAAGGTTTCAGAATATTATAATCTCCATTAAGCGGCGCGCTTACCTTTCAAAGTAACATCGACGCCTCGACGGCTTATTACATGTCTTCTTTCTTTATCTTTCTATCAGTGGCTGTTGACCTGGATACCACTGGTCACATCACTGAGTTCTCTATTTCACGCTTCGAAATATTTTCACTTTCTCTGAAATGAAATAATAAAGGTGAAGATGAACGGGATTCTTCAAAAAGAAAACTTTTTTTGGGTTAGAAACAAGTCGGAAAGATATTTCGTATATTTTTTATGAAGTTTTAATCTTGGTTGAAAAATTCAAGGGTGTAACGAGAAGAATATTCTTTTTATGAAGCAATAGGACTCTGTATATTATAAGCTTATGGAATTTTTATGGACAGTGAATTTCATGCATGGACATACAAAACAGCAAATACAAGAGATATAATAAATAGAAAAACGAACTTAAAAAATGATTTAAAAACAATTCTAGTATTTTGTAGAATATATATATATATCTTCAGCTTTATCATTTAAACACAAACAAAAAAACTTTTTAGTCTTCTTTAATATTTTTTAATACTTATTTTTTTTAATAAGTTTTAAAGGAGTTATGAAGACTTTAATATATAAAAGCTAATAACGTCAGAATGCTTGTTCTGAAAAAAGTCCACGCAGAACTATTTTTTATAAATTGGTCTGAAATTTTCTGGATTAAGAAAGCATTAAATAATATGAAAAAGAGGTTACTACACAGAATTAATAAACAAGTTTTTTTGTTCATTTATTTTCTTTGAAAATATGTTAACGAATGTCATGGGACATTTAATGGAATTAATGAACATAAAAAATATGACAAGCTTTACTCAATAGTTTTCAATATTTATTTTCCATATTATTAGCTAACATGAAATTAATTTCTAATTGTGAATCTTCAGAATTTAAAATAACTAGTTTCTATCTAATAATTTAATTGGTGCTTAATACATAAAACTTCGCTGATAAATGTGGAAAATAAAATTACTAAACTCAAAAATATAGAACAGATTTTTCTAAAATTTTATTTATAACCTCTCTTTATAATATAATGAATAAATATAAAAAAATCACCTATGTTGTAGAAAAAAATATAGAAAATAGTTTGAATATAAAATATTCCCAAGAATAATACAGCAGATCTCACTCATAACGAAATAAAATTATAAATGTAAATTGCAGTGAAAATACATTTGTTTATCAAATGCAATTTTATACTGAAAAATCTTATATAATTTATAATAACGACACATTTCATATCAATCTTTAATTCTCTATTTAAATGTTAATTGTTTTCAAAATGAGATACAAATGAATAATCAAAACCGGCTCAGTGTTTCTAACTATCAATTAAAAGTGATTTCTTTTTATAAATGTTATCATAAAATCTTTATTTCTTACAGAAGAATATACTCTTTTCAAGATTTTTGATCACTGAAGCTTTTAAAATGAATAGATAATCGTTATATTCTAATTAATGTATTACAGACAACAATGATGGGGATTCCGTACATTTTCATTGATTGAAAATACCCTGAAAATTCGTATTCATCTTGGTAAACAGATTCAATTAAAATAAAATAGCAATTTCATGATTTAAAAAGATTTTTTCCTTGTTCCATTCTCTCTTTAATTTATTCTCGAAAAACCGAAAAAATCATTGCGCAGTAAAAGAAAATCCAGCTTTGAAGCAAATCTTGATCAAATATGTAGAAAAGATAGAATTATCATCTTGAAAAACTAATTCACAGAGAAACATACATCGAACACTGAAATATCCTATAAATAGTACACTATTGATTGTATTGAATCTTTGATGAACAAAAATACTGGATCCTTTGCATAAAACGGATGCTAGGTTCCAAAAACATCTCACATTACAAAGGAACTGTGTTATTTAAATTTTCGATTCCCCGAAGAAATCCAAAGCTGAGGATGTATTTAAATTCAGAACTACGTGCATGCTATTCCCATTTATCCTAAGTATTGAATAAGGAAATACTTAAGGTTATCGTAAAGATTTAATTATTATTTGGAAATAATCAAGATATCCTGATAAAATTTATTCTGCATATTAATTGATCTTTAAAATGTTGTAAATTACAACTATTAATGTTGATTTATTTGATTTCAGGAAGCCGTAGACAGAAATAATCTATTGAAAGAGAAGTTTTAATTGTTACTGAAAATATAATTAAGAGAGATAAAAACTAAATTTTTTTTAATTATATTGTGACGTCCCTACATAGTCACCATCCAGAGATATATATTTCTTCCAGCGTTTCTTGACCTTTCCATGATTGTCACTGTAGAACTCAACAGACTGAATTTTAATTTCTCTATTTTGCGAGTTACTTCAATCTATGGCTTCCTAAAACCAAACAAATCACCATTTATAATTGAAATTACTATGCAGAATAATTTTTATCAACAAGTCTCGGCTATTTCTTAGTAAGAATTAAAATTTTACGATTCCATCTCGTAGTTATCATAGTGCAGAAGCAGAAGTCTACCAATACGCATGTTCTGGGAAAAACAATTTTTAGTGATATATTATATATTATCATACGGAAAAGAAAACTGAATCTTTATCTAGATGTTCTTGGATTTCATGAAAAAGATTTTTTTTTCGTCAAAAAGAATATCATTGAGGAACTGAATATTTCTTCTAATTATTGAGTATTAATATTTAGTAAGAGATGATTCATGTGTTTCAATTAAAGTTGCGATAGAGTTTATTGGCGACAGGTATTGTAATTTAAAGCCTCGGTCAGACGAAGTGGTAACTTTTGAGCTAATATCTCCCACACCACACTATCAATCGAGGACTTAAGTTCAGTTCCCTTTACTGTTCACCATCACGTTCAGTTTTGCACAGCAGTCTTTGGTGGAATCCGGACTCTAACTAGCAGCTCAGGTTGAATGTTAGTGTTCATTAGAATGTTTGAATCCAGTCATACAAACTTGAGACCATGACCAAAGCCAAGCAAGGTCTTAATAAGAGGTCCCTCCTTTATAATTCTGATTTTCTCATTTCAATACAAACAATGCAATACTGAAAATATTCATTTAAACGCATTCAAAAGGGTGATCATTCAAAAGGGTGATTCATTCAAAGGGTTCTTATTCAAACCGTGGTTTATGAGAGTTAACGAGTGAACGCGGTAGCCTTATGTTCATAGTTGCGAAGTCGTGTCCCGCGTTGTTTCCGTTGAGTCGCGTGTTTGAGTCCTGATGTCATTAAAGACCAGCCATGTAGAGTGCTGATGCACATTAAATCGGTCGTGACTTCAAGCCATTCCGTTGACGTGGTGAAGAACTTTGGAGAGAGAGGTGCAGCTGAGGTGCCTTCTGCGTCAATTGACTAAGATTCAAAATTACGAGGTCCGTAGCCAATAGCTTTCGTTTGTTTCTAAGAGTAATTTTAATTAACCAATAATTAAAAGCGAGAGAGCTTGCATACTTTTTCACCGATTTCACTTTTATAAATACATTATAAATGAATAATAATGCATGTTAAATATATAGAGACTCAAAGTTCTCATATTGGAATTATATAAATGTAGAGAGTAGTCAACTACGTGGTTCAAAATTCTTAGGTGTATTCCTGTTGTTGGTGGATTTTAATTAAGTAGGGCAGAAATAGGCTATAAGAAATATCCAATATGACAAACAAATGAAACAAATTCATCTAAATTACAGCATACTGTCATATAAATTTAATTCCGCAAAAAGTATATATTTCTCATGCACTTTTATACATACTTAGTCGCAAAAACAGTTCGGATGCATATAAAAAAGTGTATTATTAGGAAATGCATTTCTATAATATTTAAATAGTTTAAAATAAACTGTAAAAGATAAAAGATAACAAGTTCATTTATATTCAGGTTGATCTCCATTCTAGGAGTTTGAGGGTTACCATAAATTGGATCCGAAAATGAGATAAAACTAAGCAAACCACATAATAGAAAAATACAAATTTTAAATCGAAACTCAAAGTAAAGATTTAAAGGCAAACTATTTATAAAGGATGAAAAATGGGTTTAGTTTCCATTAGCGAGAACTGTTTCCTGGAAAATGTAAGGAACAGCTTAAATACGTTATTAATTAGAGTTTGCATTTTATCTGCTGTTATTTTATCTCCAGAATTAAACCATTTTAAAATATATGATGAATTTCTGAGAAAGATAAAAAAAAAAAGGACCTTTCCGGAGAAAATCTAATTTATTTTCATATTTTTTAGAGTTAGATATTTGGTTTATGTGTGAAATATTAATTCCGTATATTTCACAATTTTAAACAAAAGAATGTCTTTGTTTTCAAAATTGGATAAATTAATGAAAGTTGAATTGAATAGGATTTAAATTCAGCATTAATATTGGCAATGAAAACGTGATAATTTTACGAAAAAACTATTTTTTAATACAATTTTCTCGAAAAGTGTTGCCTTTAGAGTATTTTGTCAATGCTTTATATACATATATACATAATTATACATATATACATATTTATACACATATACATACATTTTTATACACATATACATACATTTTTATACACATATACATACATTTTTATACATATATACATACATACATATTTATACACATATACATATATTTTTATACATATATACATACATATACATATATTAGCTACGTATTGCTCATTACTATGATTTTTTAACAGGGTCTAATTTTTGAAATAAATTTCGCCTATTTTTTACTTTATTAATTCTTATTATGTCCTTACTAGTAATTCATTTTATAATATAAAAACAGCCAAACTGAAACCACTCAATTACAGGATTTTGTATGGAATGTAATACTGATTTGAGTTCCAAACACGAATCTCAATATCCTATTACGTGAAAAATAAAAGCCACCCCTTATTCATATTGACTGTAAAAAGCTACCGTGACAGTCATCATAGAGGCAGACAAGGATAGATGAACATTGTGTATAAGTTCACACTACATGGCATAGCTTTAGAGGTTATATAAACGAATATAGGTACCAAGGCACTATTTAATATGCAATAGAACATCTGTTGGGCGGCTATTAAATTGCAGGTTTTGAGTGTATTGCATAACCAAATGATGCAAACAAAGAGTACACTATTTTCATGAGCAATGTGATATTGTTTTTTCAGATGTATCCCCATCGTCAATTCTGGAATTCCAAAACTTTACTACAGCTTCCTTTTAGTATTGAAATTATTAAATTTCCAATTAACAAATTTCATCGTATTTTCTTTCAACATGTAACTATGACTGTGTTCATTTTATAATTAATTTTATAGGAGCAATACTAGATTCTTGTACAATCCGTCGAACAGTAACTGCCCTGGACTTAAAGTGATCGTTGCTACCACTGCACAGCGGTATAGATATCTCTAGTATTCTAATGGTCTACAGCATTATAAATCATCTCTAATCTTACTAGTTACACTCATCATTGCAATAAATGTAATGTATAGTACATATAACTTTCTCAGAATGAAGTAATTATTAGTAGGAAAATATGTAAAGGGCGTAAGAATATAAGCTTCTATTTTCAACTTGGCTTTAATGAAATACAACTGTTTTTCTTGTTTATTCAAAAGTTGCACACAGATTGATTCAACGCAATATAAATAGATATGTTTTCGACCAAATATGAAAAAACCTGGTTAATTGCAATACTTTCACAGACATCAAAAATTTATTTTTCTCTGATGTTCTCGTTAAACAGTATTAGCGACTTCGGTAACCATGTTAAAAGGAAAGTTTGATTTCGTTTATACCAGGCTCCAATAGAAACATTATCGTAAAATTTTAAAGAGCACATCCTTTCTCCCTTTAACTTGCCCTCTCCGATTTCCACATGCTTGATTTGAATATCTACTTATTCTTAAAATATATGCCCTTACCGTGTTTTTTAAAATTTTATCAGTTTCTTTAATTAGCCTGTCATTTTTTACCCACACAATTTTATACACTTATTAGTAGATTATATTTTCTAGAAATTTGGTGGAAACAACTGTTTTCTGTACTAATTCACATTTTAATTAAATGACTTCCTCCTAAACTAAAGAGATCTTCCAATTATAAAAAAAGAGCTGTAATTGTCGAGATCTGTATATTTTCTCAACTTTTATGGAATTCTTTGCTTAGTGGATTCTGATTTTTTTATATTGCTACGAGTTTCAAACTGTAGGGTCTTTAGGTTCTAGCTATAATTCCTCAGTTGACAGCATAATGTTTCTTCCTGCTAATCTGAACAGTGAGATCCTCTGTGTGATAGATAAGCAATGTGGGATACTCAATTGAATTCTGTCTTCTTTATCTATTTTTTGGTTTTGGATCGGTCATTGAACCCATGGTGAATTAAAGCCAAAAAAGTGTAAGTTTTTATCCACTTAATAACGCATATTTTTAAAAATTAATATTTTACAAGGCTAATGTTAATCTGTGTATTCATATGTGAATAATTCATACTAAAAGCTTGAGAAACGTAAGTTTAAATGTACAACAAATGTACTGAGCAATAAAATAGGAAAATAAATATAAACTGTATTAAGATAGTTTCTACTAGTATTGAAACTTTTTTTTTTTAAAAAAATACTGTTTCTATTTTATTTTATTAAGAGTAATATTTTTAACAAAGTGCCTTAGGAGGAATAAGCCAATTGTGTACCTGTCAGACGCATAAAATAGTTTAAAAGTTTACGCTGAAAAAAATTTAATCACGTTTAAAACTTAAGCCATGGAAAAGAAAAGAATCCAAAGATTTATTTTATTCTTATCACATTCCTTGCAATGTCATTCAGTTCTAACTTTTGATACGCAATTTTGGTATAGGTTTCTGTACACTGCTAAGAAATGTCACGCCATTTTTTTTTCTTTGTAATGAAAATAAAATCATGATATTTTGAAGTCTGTCGAAAGTTTAACCGCCTTAATTTTTTTTCCTTTTGTCAATATCTCATTCTGTTTAGAAAGCAGCGAGTCAAAATACTGTTCTTTGAAGCATTCACCGATTTTTTTAAAAAGATTTATTACTGAAATATCTAAATGCCATTGCAGATATCGACTCATTTCATTTTATCCCTTGTATAAAATACATTGTTTATTAGTCTGATATTGATTCACATTATAACATGTTTTATTTTGATAATTTTTCAAAGTTTCTTCGAAATAGATTTTAAAAAAACAAAATCTTATTTATTTTTTTCCAAAAAAAATATAATATTAAATATAATAATAATATATATGTTGATTCGTTTATTTTCTCCTGATTATTGAATTAATGATTGAAGATAAGCCTCACAAATTTCTTTTCGGTCGAAAATTAAAAGTACTTGGAAAAATGTATGAAACTAAATTGAATGAAAAGAAAGTATAAAATATTACTACAATAATTTTATTCTTTTGTTGCTGCAAGTACGGGATTGATTACATATGTTCAGTGTGTATTATATATATTTTTTTAATTCTAAAAGAAAAAAGTCCACTACATTCCAACTGAAATAGTTATTTTGAGAGAACTTTTTGAAAACATATTGCTACATGTTAAAATTTCAGCACTACACTTGAACGTTTTTTTTATGCCCTTGAGTGTTTTCTCTGTAATTTGAACATTTTATACCTTTATAAAGATTCTGTTTTCTTAATAAATACAGCATGTAGATAAATATTAGAATTTTTCATTCTTCAAATTCTGCATTAAGGTTTTCAAAAGATCAAAATTTTTTTCTTTATTCATATCGTAATTATATATATATATATATATATATATATATATAATCTCACATCAAACTAAGTTCCTAATTTTCTTCCCACATTCAATTGAAAAAATAAAGATTCATTTTTATTTCCTTGATCTAATTTAAATTATTAATTTATTTATTAGATCACGATATCATAAAAAATCTATTTAACCCGCTTTCTAATAGCTACAAATCTTTACATATAAATAATCCCTCTTAGAATGTAGACGTCAGGAAATTCTCAGAATCCTTTAGATCTAGGTCATGTAAGTCCACGGAGAAATCTCTCAAATATTCCTACCTATAAATCGACTGCACATATAGAAATTTCTCTCATGATGCTGCAGTAAGTGGAAATAGACTCAAACACACACACACACACACACACACACACACACACACACACACACACACACACACACACACACACACACACACAATACACACACACAAATACACACACACACACACACAATCAATAATAATAATAGCACAATGTCATCGCACGTAATAATAATAATACACACACAATACAGTTATATATATAAAAGAAATAAATTGTAATCTTCAATAAACACAGGATATTTTTTCCTTTCAGGGAATTCC
>BMAW01044454.1:585703-601672 GCA_019974015.1 Nephila pilipes
CATTTATTTATACATATACATATATTTATACACATTGTTATTATTTTATACATATACATATATATGGTATATATATACATATGTATGTATGTATATATATTATATAATATGTATGTATGGGTAGGTGTTTTCTGGGGAAGGGCTAGTCCCATAGAACTTGTTTAACCCTACAATTCAGTCCCTTTCGTTCTTTGGGCATTCAATTTTCTCAATTTGTTTACATTTTATTCTGTTATTTTGTTCATTTCTATAAACACTCTCTTCGTTTCTTAGATTGTTTATATTTCTTTTGCTTTCATTATTATGCTTTTAAAAATAGCTCTAGAATCTCAATCTGTTTTATCTCTCACACACACCACACACACACACACACACACACACACACACACACACACACTGCACACGCACACACGCACACACACACTATATATATTTATATCCATTTTCCCTAGACCATGTGACTTTGAATTGTAATTAAACACAATTTTAATTTATGATTAGATGAATACTTGAATTTAAATGTTTTATTTGAAAAAATGGAGAAATTTTTCAGATACACTGAAATAATTGAATACAATTTTCAGAAATTTTGATTTAAAATTATGACATTCTAAAATACGCTTACATTTGCTCATTTTATTAACTTGAATTTTTATATCAAATAACTTCTTACCATTAAAAATTAGATTTTTGTTAATATTTAATTAACAGTTGTAATATCCTTAGCTACTAGTAATTTCTCTTTTTATGAATTGGGTACTAAATTGCTCATAAATAGTGTCTAAATGCAAAATTTAACATTAAATGTGATTAATGCTTTTATATTAAAATTGTTAACCTATAGTTTGCAAAGGCTTTGAAAATACCAAACTTCCTGCAAAGGGAAAATTATGATATTAATTTACAAATTGAAAAATGTGTTTATCTATAAACCTTTTTGTTAGTTTTATTACCTTGATCTAGAGCAAAACCAAAAGATGTTATCTGGGGAATGTGGAGCAAAATCTAAACCAGGGTCTGAGTGACGTCTGATACCTTCTGCTTCCCAACTCCATTTTTAATCAATCTGAGAGTAAAGAATTCTCTTTCATAATTTAACTTTTATTAACAACAAAAGTTCCGATCTAGCGCTTCATTTCTAAGGTCTATTTAATTTTCTAAACATTCTCATTCAATTCCTTGATCCTAGTCGGCTTGTGATGAGGTGGATTGATCATTTTCCTCCTTTGACCGAATAATCACTGCACATACGCACATCATAAAAATCTCAGATTATATATTATAAAGCATCTATAAAATATATGTATTATCAAACTCTTTATTAATACATCCTCCCAATCTTCACTAGCTTAATACGATTCCATTTAATTACAGCAAAACTGATAGTTTATTCAGTGACCAACTAAACCAGAATGGCTATTTTATTTACTCTATAATCTTTTAGGGATAAGTACGATGACCAGTCGTATTTCAGTACACTCCAAAACGAAGCATGCATCAACAACAAGAGATAGGGTATTTTTAAGTCATTCCAGTTTTATGATCTAAGCTTCTATCTCATACATTTTATTTTATGACATTTTCTTTTTAGTTTTGAGATCTTCTTCATTGGCAACTATAATTCAGAACTCGATCTGGAAAATTTGATAACTGCGTTAATATTTTTTTGATATCTTTATCAAAACTGATCAATGGAACATAATCCGATAAAGTGGAGATCCGAAAGGTAATGCTGTTCTTTGTCCCAGTCAGATTCTGAAAAAATCTCGAAATATCTCAACTGAACGCAATTTTGATAATAAAATCATCTGTTTGTGAGTCTGTATTAGTTACTTTACGTGTCATTGGGAGCGGGACAAGGATTATCAAGATTAACGCTCCGTGATTTAGGAAGCAACTCCCGAGGACTCGTTGACGATAGATCTACAATTATCGAACCTTCGTTCATGACGAGGACGATAACTAAACCAGTTTCTTCCTCTCCAAACCCCACATCACGCCTTAGGGATACGAGAACTCGATCATTTAGCGGTCAAAACCCCCAAACCGGGGAAGATGAACATACGTATCAGGAGCGATGATCCTCAACAGCCGTCGAAGGTTCAGCGAACTAGAAAGCGGCATTTGTGCACGCACTGTTTCGAGAAAAGCTAATCTGTTATCGCCGTAGAAATCTGATGATAATATCTCATGAACACAGCCTGGCCGTGCGATAGCCGACGTCTGTTATCTCGAGCCTGGTGGCGCAGCATTATCTGGTCGAGTCGTAATCAGGGATCTCCTGATTTTAAAGAGCATTGATACCGCCATGCCGGGATAGCCCTCGAAAACCCACGCCCTCCACACCAGCGTGACTGATGAAGTTTGGAGGAGTGGGATGACAGCTCAGATGTCATCCTCATCACTCTGACCTGACGTCCGGGAAATCATAAGATCTGTCGCCACTGGAAATCCCTGTGGGTTGTTTCCTTTTAAGGAGATGTTAACAAACACTTAATCGATCAATCATAAATGTTTATAATAGTGGGATAGTTTATTTTGATAGAAATACAATTAGTCAAGCTGGATCATGGTCCTATAATCTTAATAATGATGAAAAGATGATTACTGCCAATCAGAGATAATATCTCTAACTCTCACTACACACTGTAGCAGCCTTGATGCCCAATCTCATTTAATTAAGAAGTAGTAGAAGGGCTTTGAACACACTTTGAATATATTCATGAGCCTAAATTAGTCTACCACTGGGTTTATGTCCGGTACCCACTGTTTCGATCATGAAATCACCTCAAAAGATAAATGAACATGTTCTGTTTTGAAAGTGTTATTTACAGGCATATATTGTGAAAATATGTATATTACTTAGGCAGTTCTGGTGACGAATCACATATTGAACTCCTAGTCAATATCAAAACATCATGTAGAAATCATTTACACTTGATCTCCCACTTTAACCTTTATCGGTGCAGGATTATCGATAGGTTGACTGACTACTAACGCTGCACCCCAGAAGAAATCCAAGGGCCATTGGTGACCTGATCTCATAATCTTGATCTGGCCAAACGAAGTGAGGTGGCACCTCATCTCTAAATGTTCGCGCCATCTGATGTGAGAACATTGAGCCATGCAGATTCCACGCGCGACCATCCCTGGCCAAAACAATGGTCCTTAATGGAGTCAGGACACAGAAATTAGGGCCGAAGCAACAAAGGGCTAAATACGTAACTGAACTGAAAGCACAATTGTTTTTTTTTTTCATCTAGCACTCCGGTATAAAGCGAATTTTCAAGAGATTCAAATTTCCCGACGTCTTCTTAGCATTTGACACTTCCCGTTTCTGTGGCACGTGAGAAAAATTTCAAATGTCACCAGCCGCGACTATAAAGTCTTATCGATCCTTTTCAAGCCTTTAACTCCGCTTCTTGTTTAGTGGTCCATCAAATGCTCCAAAATATTGGACTTTCTTCTATTTATAGAATCTTAATGCCTTTCTTTCGTGCTGGAAGGGGTTGATTAGATGCTTGAGAAGAAAATAAATTTCACTTCCATCCATAAAATATCCTCTTACACGTAGTCATTTGAGAAACATAGAAAATATTTCGGATTTGTCCATTTCTGTGAGTGAAGGCACATATATTAGCTTTTCTTTGGGTCCCCAAGTGCTCATAAACAATATTTGAGATGCGTCATATTTGCAAAGAAAGATGCCATGAAATATAACGTAAAACTTGACCTTTATTACTAAATGCTCATCTCGCTTGGTTGATGTGATTACACCTTAACTAAATTACCAATCCGTTAAATAATTTTGGAATATCGCGAAGTAATAAGACATTCTATAGCTGTAGTGTAATGAATACTTGAAAAGTAAAGAACCATTTGAAGACTCGTTGTAAGCACTTGTTTTAGTGTTCTACACAGTTAAATGAAATTTGTTTTGAAAATAATTGCTTCACGATTATGCTTTTTTCTTTGTGCATTAATTGAATTGAAATAGAATTTATATAATAACTGATTTTAATAAAAATTTAATTATTAAAAATTTCTATTATTCAAAACATTTACTTCACAATCAGGGAATATTATATTATAGAGGCACATTGACAATCGGTAATGGTTCTTCCGAAGAAACACTTTCAAATGGCGGTCCTGGTGCCCATTTTGTATTACCAGATGTTAACTTTCAACAAGTAAAGCGGGCGCTGAAGCGATCTCATCGGATTTTACTGATAGACTAGTAGTGATCTTGGAGACCCTTAAATATATTTGTTATTTGTCTAAAGAAATAGGGTTCATGGTCTATTGATTTTTTTGGGATTCCAGGACTGCCTTGGAGTCCGTTATATGAGATGACACTTGGCAACTGACAGACACTTAGCAATTTATATACATTTAAGAACTAGACAGTCTGGAAGGATACAAGTCATACAGTAGATGCCTGACATGTGAGAATTGAAGGCAATGAGATAGCAAAGAGATTTGGCCAAGGAGGCAAAAACGCTCAGTGAGAAAACTTTAAACAAAAACAGTTTGCAACCCTCTTTGATAAAAATTCGATAGCAAATTATAAACTGAGAAATCTGTCCATTAAAAAGAATCTTCAGATAAGTGAAATCAACGACGAAAGAGTAGTGAAAAAGACAATTATTAGAACATATCAATTTAGAGGTATAGAACGATAATTGCTTGTGAAGGTGGAATGACATATAGGAACTACCCGTATATTGAACAAGCCACACTTTAAAATGTCCATCAATCGTAAGGGCGTGGCAATTACTGAACGAATCCCTGGATAAAAAATTGTACATTGATAAAATCGATCAGATTGGTAAAATTGCTCTTTTAATCTATGATTTTATGTAACTGACTTTGTGGGCTCAACAACAAGACCAACAATCGAAGTTTTTTTAATGAAGTATAAATCAATTATGGATCATTATCCCGAAAAAAATCAATAGAAACAAATTCACAGACATATATGATGTATAATAACAATTTTTGTGTTTTACATGCTGTAGAAATCATAGATCTTTATAAATAGAAGTGTTTTTTTTTTTAAATTCGCGGTGATTTTTGCCAACCTTTCTTGTACCTTACATGTTATTTCTATTTGCGTTTGCGATGATTATCATAACTAGACAGGAAAGTCCTAGTTCGCTTTGTAAAGAATTCCATGCAAAATTTTATTCGAAGTTCAGAAACCCTTTTTTAAAATTACGGACATAGGGTATTATTAAACAGAAATCACTGAAATTAATATAAATTTTTAACTCATGAGATTTCGATTTGTGAAAGAACAGCTGCTCTTTTTTAAATATAGTATGTTAATTTACAAAGAAAATAATCGTTTAAGAAAGAACAATAATCATGTTCCTCTTTTTCTATACACGTTCCATGGGGGCTATAGACTTAAACTTATTACAAAAAAAATTATAAGCTAAGAAATCTAAATTAAACCCTATGGAAACAACTTTGAATAAAAGTAAGAATTTCAAATACTAACTGAAAAAAAAAAGTTCTTTATATAAATGTGCTAAATAAGTTTTAGGATTAAAAATATGGCATTTTGAAGGCTTTTTAAGTGAAACATAATATTAAAGATTGTTATAGAGTGAAGTAAATTGAAACATTTTTGTATCAATTTAAGTATATGGTCGTAAAAACGATCATGGCATTCATGAAATAAATTATTTTAATAAGAAATTATTAAAAACTATTCATAATTTTGAAATATGCATTAACTGAATTCTTCCTGAAGGTTGATAATAATTTTTTTTTTCAAAATTTGTGGTTTCAATCAAAAAGTAATAATGTAAATAACTTCTACTATCAAATACTGTGTTAGACAAGAATTTAAAATCGTTCTCAATTATAACTTCATTTTCATACAAATTTTTAAAAACGAAAAAAAAAAAGTCACAATAATGATTTAATTAAATAATTTTCTCAGAGTAAGTTTTGTTGTATTTTTACGCGTCTGTTTTAAATGAATTTTTATTTCATTTTTCTCTTGCATCAAATTTTTTATTCATTTTTATTTACTGTGTCTAAAAATCTTACGAATAAGTCATATCAAATTGAGGTCTATGTGTAACTTAAAATAGGATTTCACTGAAAAAAGAACAAGTTTTTATATATTTTTGAATTTTTTTTTAATTTCCACTCATATAATAAATAAACTGCAGTTTGTAAAAAAAACTACCACTTCGTTTTGCATTGAAAGCAACGCTAGTGATTTAAAATAAGTTAAATTCCATTCTCCCCCTTGCTTCAAGAGATAACATTTTTCACAGGTAGCTCTCTTGAACTGTAACTATCATTTGCCGAACTTCTGGAAAGATAGTTAAGGATGGTAGCTCAAAGTCTTTTGGGAAAACATCTTCAAACGCGATAAAATTCCTCTGCCAATTCATTAACGAGTCTTCTCGAGTATATAAGGAGGAGTGGAGATACTGAAATTTTAGGACGTTGCAAAGAAATATAGATGCTTACTAGCTATTTTTAAGATTAAAAAGTGATGTAAGCCTTTTACACTGTGTTGCTTCTCAGAGTGGAAAGTTTTTAAAATTGCACTTTAAAAGCGTATTTAGCGTTTTATACGTAACGATCTTTGAATAAAGGAATCGAATAATATATAAGAAATAGAATTATTTTTTTGTTAGCAATTTTGATATGGATTTCGCTCGTGTAAATAAGAAATTAAGGCATGGTAAGCTCTTAAAAGAATAAAAAAATATGCAAATAATGGTAAGACATTAAAAGAAGATATTTTTGCTTAGAATGCTATATAAATAGTTGAAATATATATTTAAAATAACGTTATATATTAAATAAATAATCCCCTTAATAAAATAAAACAGTCACGACCATGATCATGAGCTTTGTTGATTGAGATGAATCAAATTAGATAAGTTTTGGGTGTGAGTCCTGATTTGTGAGTCCTGATTGTGCTAGACATCATATAGAAATGGATGATGTGATTTCGCGTGATGGGATTTAAAAGTTAATAGAGTAAAGTACTAGCACAGGTGACGTTCTCGTTTCTTGATCATGGTTCAAAATCGCATTTAATCAATCGCTTTTAGTTTTCGTGCTATTCTGCATACTACAAAGTCAGTACTCAAACTATGTCAAACAATTTTACAAAAGTATAGTTTGATTCAAGCAATTACAGAGTGCTTGCATTGTACATAATTCTTTTGAAATGTTGTTACTGACTGATTTCTAATAACAGAGTACTTTATGAAGTTCTTAAGGATATAGTAAAAAAATCGAATGCATTTACTACTATTTTTCAATCATAATATAAGAGTTTTGTAGTTTTTTTTAAAATGATTTACCATTTCACTAGAAATAGATAATTGAATAATCTGTGTTTGTAGAAATGGAATATTAAGATAACATACAACCAAACTATTGAAAAATGATTTAATTTCATTATCTTTCTTTGAACATGCTGAATATCACCTTACCATACACGAAACATGAGTTAAGCACTTATTTAAATGTATTTTGTATCCTTTTAACTTCTTTAATAGTTTACACACACACACACACACACACACATATATATATATAAGGAATTAATGAAACTATTGTTTTTTAATTAAATTGTAATTAATCGTGGGATAATGAAGGAACTTGAAAATCTTGAATAAAGTTTTTAATAATCTTATAAAAGAGAGAGGCAGTTCATGGTGATATAAAACAGATGCCAGATGCGTCGTTTCGCCTTCATGGCTGCAACGGAAGAGAAGGAAGTTTTCTCTGGTTGCAATTTATGTACAAAGATTTCTTCAGATCCCGGGGTATAAGATAAGGACCTTTAGGTATTTTAGCTGGAGACGTAAAGTCTATAGGGAAATCTAATTAAGGTTACGGAGCCAGAGAAACCGGTTCTCAGCACGCGTGATCACATAAATTAGAAGTTCAAAAGTATTTGTATTAGAAAATAAGATAAACTTTCCTCTAAAAGCGTTAAAAGTATAGAAAAAATTAGAAAATTATAAAAAATATAATTTTCTAATTTTTCAATTTATATATATATATATATATATATATATATATATATATATATATATAGAGAGAGAGAGAGAGAGAGAGAGAGGTAGATAGATTGATTGATAAATAGATAGAAAGATTTAGTAAAAATGAAGTAAAGTCTTAGTAAAAATGAAGATAATTTTCGAAAACAATCTAAAAGTATTGTTGAATTGTTCAATTTTAATATTAATATTGTTTGGCTCGAATAGAATTGAATTTCACGTATTCTTACTACTCTTAATTGCAAAATGGATATTTCATAATTGTGTGTGAAACATTTATATACTTAAATTTTTTCATTTTAAGACAATAATATTTAGAAACAGAAAATGTACGGAAAAAAATGTACGTTTTTATGATGATTGGGACGAATTTATAACT
The DNA here is from genome assembly GCA_019974015.1 of Nephila pilipes. Classification (NCBI taxonomy): domain Eukaryota; kingdom Metazoa; phylum Arthropoda; class Arachnida; order Araneae; family Nephilidae; genus Nephila; species Nephila pilipes. The sequence continues at coordinate 594,128 of BMAW01044454.1, forward strand.
CATTCAAGCAACTGAAATTTTCTGATAATTTGATTATTACATAAATTTCATTAAATTATTTTTTCAGAGCCCAATTATATTTTATCTTAAATGAAATCTTTACATTCTTGTCACTAAAGAAAATTAAGCATTCTTAAAACTTTAAAAGCAACTAGAAAGACACACAAATGTATGTATCAAAATCCGGAAACATATGAAAAACTAATTACTTTTCACTCTTCCAGGAATTATCCGGAAATATCTTCCCTTAGAAACATGAAAGTCGAATAGTTATTTGAATTTTGGAAGCTTTATAGTTATAATAAATCTCACCAAATTAATCACACACAATATCTCACAATAATATCTCCCCTAAATCTAAAATGCATATTAATTTCATGTTTGATCCGGGTCTCATTCCCCTCCCTTTTTAAATTCGTTTATCTAAAATACCCCTTGAATAATAAAAATTCCATTTATATTGTACAAGAATATGACACCTAAGGTATATGTACAAATATTTTTAAATACTTTTAAATTCAATCCCAAGAACGTTTAGAGAGAAATTTAAATGATTAATAGATTTATTATATGATATGCATAATAACCGTATTAGATACTTAGAGCATTTGATTTTTTTTTTATATAAATCACAGATTTTGTAAAAAGGAAAGTTTCTTAATTATATCTTATAAATCATATACAGAAATGCTCTTGAGTACGCATTAAATAACTTTCTCAGTTGAAATTTATTTTATCAAGAAATGTGTGAGAATTATTAAAACGTTTTTGAAAGAGAAATACAGCAATATAAAAAAACTGCATCGGTCAGACTATGTATCTAATTTAAAGTATCTGATTTAGTTCTTAAACATCTACTTCTTTGTTCAATTAGGTAAAAGCCGATAAGATACTGTAAAGTAAAATACTTAAAATTCTATGTCAAATTTGGTTCTGTGGCATCACAATGGAAATCTTAAAATAGATCGCACACAACACAGATATTATTCCAAATATAGACTCTGCCAATATTTTAAAAAGAAAAATGAAGGCATGGTTACTGTGAAACATATAATTAACAAATTTCCATCAAAATGCCGATATATTCCCTGGTTAATAATGGTCAATATAAAAGAGAAACATAATTGCAGAAACTAGTATAATCCCAAGATCAACGTTACTGCTCAGTCTTTCTAACTAACTCATCAGAATACTCATTATAATTAAACATTTATTCATATATCTTGCATGAGTAACTGACAACTAAACAATTTTAATTTACACAATAAGGAATTGCTTCTGACTCAGCATGATGCTGAATTCTATAAATCTCATAGTAGCAAAAAGCAAGCAGAAATTGAATATATTGATCAATAAATCTTTGCATCGACTGCAAGTAATAGAAAAGAAGAGTAGTCGAAACTATTAGATAAGTACAGAAGTGTCTCCCAATAAAGGACACCTACTAGACCAGACATTTTATCCCTTAAATAGAGGTGTCCCTTCTTTAGAAGGTACATACTAAAAATGTAAATTAGAAATTCAGGTTATTTCAAGTTTAAATGATATATAAATAAGTAACATAGTCATAGGTATTTATCTGAGTTTGGAGTTAATGAAAAATGAAACTTCTTAATTAAAAAGTTTTATTATTGCAAAATGTATGAAATGAATAATAGAGTTTTATGGACATTTATTGAAAAGAAGTCTGCGTATTGCAAGTATTTTTTTAATTAGATATTACAATCACTGATGATCTTAAGTCCTTCATTGTGAACAATCGTTATTATTAGTGTTTTCAATTGGGAGGTGATGCAGCAAGAGTGTGTGAATGTGAAATGTATTTTTAAGGCATTTGTATAATTTTTATATCACACTTTTTATCTGGCTCTTCTCCGTCTTCTTCATTGCTTTCAAAACTATTTTTATTAAAGCATACACCATTGACTATAGTTGAAATAAAGGATTTCATATCTTCATTGGTGTCTACGGTACACAAGTTTTCATCAATTTTAAAATAATCTTATATTTGAGCTCTGCCATCAATTTTGACAAGTTCAATCAATTCTTTTTCATCAGTAGTATTTTCACTGATGGCGTTCGAAACTGGAATTTAAAAGCCCGATTCCCTGCTAATACTGTTTTCTTTCCCCTACTGAGAACTGTAACAAGAAGAACTGGATTTTGAATTTTATGAACGGCAAATATCTTTCCCATTTCACTACAACTTGCTTTTCCCAAATGTATTGCTCCTTTTTTTTCCTTTTAAAAAGCAGTTTTGAAAATAGAGGTATTAATTTTTTTGTTTTACTGTTCCCTTGTCTCAAAACTATCTTTCACTGAGCACATACTTACCTTTGAAACCTAAAGAAATAGTATTCGAATTTTTATTCATTTATCATCTTCTATCCTTATTTTTGAAACATTTTCTCAATGTCCCTTAATAAGGGGTATATGTATTAAGGTCCCTATTCAAAGGAACTGGACCAACATAATTGTCTCTTAAATACAGATGTACCTGACAGGAGGTAACTACTGTATTTGATAATTAGTTAGAACAGCATAGAAAACAAATTATATTGATGGAATGGTTAACTTGAAAGAATTTAATGATGTGTGTGTGATCTGAAATTACCCTCATAATCTACCAGCTTTGGAGAAAATGCTGTCAGAAGAAACCCGTACTCGACAATTTATTTAGAAGTGAAACAGAGAAATATGCATCAAAAGCTCTCTTTCGATGCAGATAACATACGCTCTCAAAATTGCCTTATATTTGACTGTCAAAGGGTTTTGATGTTTGTTTCTTTTCAGCTATTAATATCAATCAGAAACTGAAAATAGACCTTCAATAAATTCTTAAAATATTTACATTATTAGATCCATTATATTTCGAAGATGGGAATGCGAGTGAATTGAAGTATTTTCTCTAAGATAGTCTTTTATATATATTGTACGGCTATTTATTTCAGAATTTAATTTTTATATTCATTTTGCTTTCTTAAAATCTATTTTTTCAATTCAGTTTCTTACATTAAAGCATATTTCCAGTTTTATTTACAAAGGTGTTAAATATTTCTGTCAAATACAAAATAAAACTCTCTTAAAATTGCTACAAATCTGAATACAAATAATTAATCAAAAATTGGAACATCTAAGACCCTATTTTATTTTTCACAACTCTATCGTTAAATATCCTTTACCAAAATTATAATAAACAGATAACAGTTGAAATTTCAGAAACTAAATAAGTCTAAGAAGTCAAAATAATACAATAGAAAAATTTAAATTAATAATATTAATCAGCCAAAACTCTAACGGTGAAATTTTTAGAAGTATCGCCAAACTCTAACGCATTCATATGATGATTAATATTTTCTGAACATTGTTTCCCTGATGTTTCCTTTTCATTATAATACTGATTTTGAGAAAACCTCTTCCATAAACCAGTGAAAAGCTATCTGCGTCATTTACCTAATACCTTTTTGTTGCATTAGTTTTGAAAACAAATATGAAGAAAATATTTATAGGATAAGCCAACGTTAATTAAATCTGAGTGTACACATACTAAGTTTTCTTGATTGTTGTTTCCGTAAGGGAACTTCTCATAAAATAATTGTGACCTTAAAAAGTGTTTGTAGAGAACACTATCTAGTGTTATAATTACTTAAAAATAATTTTACACTTTTCGAAGCACTAAAACTACATAAAAACGTCCGAGAGATTATATTCCAAAATCCGGAAATGTCTGAAACCTAGTCAACTTCTCATTCCTCCAACAGCTGCCATAAAATATTCTTCGAAGGTAAATATTTAAATTTCTGGTACTGAGCAATCAGAAGAACAATATCACGCACCACTCTATACGATTTATGTATAACAGCGGTAGCTGAGTCGTCATGGGATCTAGCTCGTGACTGGCAAAGATGTAGTCGAGCCGCTCGTTCGATCCTTGTTTCCACTAAAAGCCCGTGATGTAGAATGCCTCCTGAAGGTAAAATCTGTTGAGGGACACACTCCTCACGTTAACGAGGCTTGGATGTGGATAGTGGGGTGCCAGCTCGTGTGTCGACCTCGTCATTTGAAGGTTGCTCAAAATTTCGAGGCGTATTTGGTTGTGTTCAGCAAACATAAGTCGAACAGAAATAGGAAGCCAGAAAAACGACCAACAGATAAAAACTATTTATTCGGCATTGCATTCATAAGCCTGTAAGATATTTATGCACTTAAATCTACTTCTTTTTCTGTGTTAGAGAATGCTCTCTGATAATAATTTAATTCCATAATATTTAAGTTAACTTGCAATGACCTTCTGAAATAAATTCTATCGATAACATTTTCAATTTAAGAAACTACCTCCTACATAATAAAATCGAAAATCAGACATTCCTAAAAGGCCATCAACCATCAAGCTGTCACACCAACCCACGTTTCAAAAACCGGAAACATCCGAAAACCATTTTACTTCTCATTTCTCCCGCAAACCGTGGTGAAATATTCTTTCTATTCGAAATATTCGCAAATAGCTATTTAAATTTCTGCAACTGCGCAATTACGATAAGTCAGAATAGTGTCACGCACCAATCTAAACTACTTATCAACTGAATGTTTGTCCGGATCCGAAAAGGTCTCTAGAAATAGTAAATAACACTCTTCCCTTCGATGCCATCGATCCAAGGGAACCTCATTAAACACTAGAGTAAAGCGATGAGACTTTGTTGGATGTATCCTGCTTTCTTGCCTGGGGAAACGTAGATTGGTTCCGCAGATAACAACGTGCCTCGGCGCGAAAAAGGAGTTTTTCTTTTGCTGTTCGCTCCAGATTAAATTCCTTATCGTTCGCAATTCTGGGAGAAAGGTTCCCCCTCTTGAAAAGAGCACTTGAAGGTCACATCTGAGATGTTTGTTTGAATTAATTTGTATTTATGAGATTTTGGATGAGAGAGAAGCTTTGAAATATTTCGAATTGGGATTGAAATAAAGCGCGAATGAATATTTTGACACCGAAGGGCGCAATTAGGGAAAATAATTAACACATCATTATGAAATGGCGATGTGATGAATCGAATATGTTGATCAGTTCTGTTTTATTTTCTTTAATTACCAGTTATTGACAAACTGATATTCTTTTAATCTAGATAATATTTGGTTAGTCAGAAGAATTTTTGGTATATTTAAATCGTGAACTATTGATGATCATGTTGTTGGAGTAAAGCTAAGAAAATATCAGAACACATGCAACAGTCTTGGAATTCGGTTTGATTTAAATTGAATTGAGAGAAGTTGAAGTTAACGAGCTATATTAACACATAATTTAAGATCACAGTAATTGACACCGCAAGCACCTGAGTGATTGAATGCTTTATTGAATGAATAAATGAATGTTCCTCAACTATATTATTCAACATGAAAATCTCTAAATTCCTTTAGCCTTCACTCTTCCTTGATCCGTGAAACTGAATATTATGTTGAGTTCAAGTACATGATCATCATAGTAAGTATATTTTGGCAAAACTTTTCAAATATATTTTGAGTCATTATTTCGACCAACTTCAACCTCCTTCTTTACAATTTTACTGTGTTTCATGCATATGCAATAATTTCTTCACTTATTTATTGCTCAGAATGTGCATTTAACAGAGTTTTCAAAACTCAAAGCTATGATTTCTGAAATCGATTAAAAATACGAGCCATTGAGTTTTACTCCAGTTGTCTCAATCAATCTGTATTGATAAAGGAAGAGTCGTGTTTAGTGTGGACGTCTTAACGAAAATTGAAAAGCATGAGACATAAAAATGATCCATTAAATTGCGTTATATGATAATGTACCTCAAACGATTTTTCAAAGTCGTTTAGATCTTATAAATTTAATTAAGGTGCCGTTAAGGGATTTGTATATTCACGCACAATTTAACTTAGTTTGGAAGATTAATTTATATTTGTTTGTTACTTCGTTGTTGATACGAGTTCTGCTCTGAATAAACTTTTAATAATGCTATCTCGATAGTGACTGAACGTATTGTTAATAATACTATTCAACAAAGAGTTTAAATTAAGTAATTCAATTTTTGATAGGATAAGGAACCTAGAAAAGAAATAATTATTAAATTTTAAAAATAAACTTATTTAAAAATAAAGAAATAAATACCACAATATAGAACGAGAAATATGGAAAACTGCAATATAAAGCTTAAAGAAATTTCTTAAAAATGGACAAAATGGAATAAAGCTGTAATACTCCACCGGATTAGATAGAAGTACTCTGCTTAAACATATTTATGATAAAACTTAGCATCTGCATTAGCTATATAAAAGACAAAATACGTCCTAATGTGATATATCGAACAAAAATAGATAAAACGAAAATATTAGAATACTCAATGCTAAATCTAATTTACTGAAAACTGCATAATAATAATAATAATGCAATAATAATTAACTGGATTCGAAAATAATATAAGCAGGTTAAACACATAAAACTTATTCTTCTTTAAGCAGCTTATTAAATTTTAGTCCAAGACTTTGTCTTGTTGCCAAACAAAAGAATAATTAAACACAACGATAGTGTGACATACTATACATGTATTTTGTACACAAACGCACCTACTGTTAGGATTTTGGAAAGATTTTGTCCTTTTTCGTAACAAACTTTATTGCTGGGATCGTTTAATACTGGCAAACATCGAGAGTACACATCACATAAGAACTCAAGAGTAGCGGTAATTGAAAGGATAAAAAGAAGGAAAAAGAGATGGGAAAGATTACTGTTCGCACCTGATTCTCTAGTGCTTAACCCGTTAGTCGGGTTTCTCGTTTAAGGACAGCTACAGTTAGAATGTAAGATTTGAGGTGAAGATGATTTGAGGGAGCATGATTGTGATAAGCTGAGAAAGCTCATGAAAATGAAGTGCTCTAGGTAGACATCATATATATACATATATAGACATGTGGATTATTGTGAAAATTAAGTACTTAGGTAGGACATCATATAATATATATATATATGATGTCCCTACAAATACTTCATTTCACGTAACTTCTCAACTTTATTACAATAATCTATTAGTAATTTCACTAATCAACCTCAGCCCGATATTGCTTTCTGACTTTGGTTCCATTTTCATTTATTTTCTTTCATTGTTACATTTTCTGATTTTGTCTTTAAATATTTTAAATTATTCTTTCATAAATTTTCAGTATATGTGTGAGGAGAGGTGATGTATGTGTGAACAAATGTCATCTCTTTTTTTTTTTTTTATCTTTCCTTCTCATCTTAATGTGCTTTCTCTTTTTAATGCACTTAAGATTTAACAACCAACCAAATTCTGCCAATGAATCTACTCGCAAATCTTACTCAAACTTTGATTTTCTTCTAAATTGTTCTAAATTAGAAATCACGTGATGTCAATAAATACTCTAATTTTAATCACCACTTTCTCTCGTTCCCCCTTCATTTTGTCATGTGAAGTACTCTCTTTTTCGCATTGTTTCTTACCGTATAACCATGTGTGTGCTGTCAGCTGCCACCTTTTGAGACTTGATTCAAAATTATAATTTTAAATGAGC
>BMAW01044454.1:604844-655032 GCA_019974015.1 Nephila pilipes
CACAAACGTAATGTTCAAAAGAATTATGTAATAACCATGTATATACAAGTAAATTAATAATAAATAACAAAATTATGGAAAGAATAATTTAACGAAAATTAAAATGTAGATTTCAAATTAATTAATTAATAAATGCCATTATTTCCAAGGTTAAAACATAAACGTTTTGAAACAAACATAGTATTATTCAAGAAAAAGAAGGTAACAAAGTCAAAATAAGATCAAGCTGAAAATTAAAGAATGTATATATAATCGGCACTATCGACGCAAGTCAATTCTCCCTTTTCACTCTAAAAGAATTAATTACTACTTTTTGAACCCTTAATTTAATGATATTATTTTCAACAGTTTACATTTTTATATATATTTAATTATAATTTTTGAAATTTAACACATTACATTTAAATTAAAATTAGTAGCTATGATGCGAAGGGACTACGTAATAACAAAAAACCCTCTCTGTAACTTACATGCTTTCTCTGTTTATTGATATCTTGCTTTAATTACTTTACCGTATAATTTGACATATATTTTAATTTTTGCTATTCGCGTTCAGTCTAATCTATTATTGATTAATAAACATACCAAAAAACGTAAAAAGTAGTTTTAAATTGGAACGCAAAGTTGAATGCACTTTTAAAACAGTTTTCTTTCAGCATTTTGAAAGTGATTCTCATTTTTTTTTTAACTGTGATAATCTAACGTCCTTTAGAAATATTCAGTTCCTTAGAACTCCAGCTATTTCAGGAATAGAAGTGGAGATGTCTCCAGTCTGGAAAAGTGAATTTGTGAGAAAAGCTCCAAATACATAAAGTTTTCCCATTACCGACAGATGACGTCTTGCATACAAAAGCAGATGTCTGGATATTGTCTCCCGAGAATCAGACGCCGACTGTCTCTCAAAACTTAGGACCCTCCATAACTTTGAGAACAAATCTTTTTTAGCTGAATATACCTTCTAATATTTGAAATATGTTTTAATGAAAAAATTAGCTCCTATGATAATTTTGAAAACTATTATAGGGATTAAATTAAATGTATTGTTACACATGTAATTACGATTCACACACACACGACGGTAAATATTTTGCACCTTTTTAGTATCATAGCAATGCTTTGATACTTTTCGATTCTAATCAAAAATGTTATTATTTAGACTGATAGTAAAAACAAATATCTGAATGTGAAGCTCACATTTTAACTCATATTTATGATAGCAAATCATTTTTGTATATTTCCTTAATCATAAAATATTTCAATACTTATTGAAATTAGTCAGTTATTCTTTTAAAAGCACCGTGAAGAATGTTTTTGAGAATGTAGAGGTAAAACTTTACTAATATAAAGTAGTGGATCCAGAAATAATCGATATGGAGGGAGGCACAAAGTCATAACTGTTCAGGATTTACTTATTAACTTATTACAAGTAAATATAAAGAAACAGAGGTACACAAAGCACACGAAAAAACTTTATTTAAAGGGATTAAGCAAACTGTAACTATATTTTTAGAATATGCTTCTTTGCAATTAGATCTAGAAACTCTTCAAGTTTTATTTTAATGTCTTTGTTTATATTTAGCATACCAGACAATTTAGCCACTTCCGACCATTGATGAATCTTAAAAATGACTTTATTCTTTTTAAAACGCTAAAATATCTTTCAGCAGTTGCAGCTGGGATTGGCAAAACAAAAAGAATTCTTAAAATATACTATAAGTTTGAAAACATTGAAGAACATTTTAAAGCTTCCATTAGGTAGTCAACATTTTTTGGTTTGTTTATCTTAAAGCTCCCGTCTACCCGCCATTTTGATTTCGTTAACGTAATGTTAATCCTATGGAATTTTGACTTTAATTCTCACATCTTTATTATTCTATCTATTTGAATGCAATAAACTGCATTTGAAAGAGCAAAAAATAATCAACGCTTCTGTGGAATTACTTTTTCCCTCTATGATTCTTAAAAATTTTTTTATTCTTATTTTAATGATTCGTTTTTGAGTTTTCCGGTCTTTAAAGAATATTTTCAAATATTTTTAAGAATCGAAGGAAAAAAGTAATTCCACAGAAGCATTGATTATTTTTTGCTCTTTCAGATGCACTTTATTGCATTCAAATAGATCAAATAATAAAGACGGGAGAATTCAAGTCGAAATTCCATAGGATTAACATTAAGCTGATGAAATCAAATTGACCGGTAGATGGGAGCCTTAAGTTCTTTCCACAAAAACGGTGGAAAGGTTCTCCAGAAAGGGTGTCCGTACTTGAGGGTAAGCCACATTTATATCATCCAGCGGCATCAATAACACCTCTTTCAGGAAAGTTAGATTTATTTTTCAATTATTACTCATGCTTATTGTCTTTAATCTAAAATAAACTAAATATTATTACAGCAATATCAAATTCACATTAAGAGCTAAACATTTTCAGTACTATAGATTGCTTGGTTTTGTGAATGGATACAACAAACAACGTTGAAGTAAAACAATATAAATGCTTGTAAATTTGGTTGGTATTACCTGTTCAGGTAAGTTATTTTGTCTGAGCGTGAATTACGTTGTTTTGTTACGTGCTTCTGAGACAAATTTCTGGATACACCACTGCACATACATATAGAATTTTTCTTCGAATTATGAGTACTATATGTATGCAATCATTTACGCGTTTCCCTAATGTTCAATAAAACTGTAAGGACAAAAACTTTAAGCAAATCACAAGGTAATTATTGGAAAAAAAATGTCGTTCTATTTGCATTTAGATTTGCGTCAACAGATTTACAGCAACGCCATTGCAAGCTTACATACAAAACATTGAGGCAAATACAACATTAAAATGAATACGATGCACCGAGGAGATCACTCTAGGATTTCAAAATGTGTGTGTGGTTGTTTTTTGACTACTTTAAAGATGAATTGTATTCCCCTTTGTTTCAATAAGATACCTTTTAAAGTTCGGGTAATGGCTGGCGAATTCAGTCATGGTCATGAGATGCAAATTACCCTAAAAGTTGTGCGTGAAATATTAGGAGTTAATTTGGGTCAAATAGAACACAGTGTATATAAATCAGAAGTCACCAGCCCTTGCACTTTAGATCACAATTTAGAATATTAGTAGGATGGAGGGCACATTTATTTTGCCATTGTAAATTTATAGGTTGACACTGTTCAATAATTATTCCCAAAATATAATTTTGAGATATAAAAAATATCGGCTGCATTCTTATAAAAATAACTCTGTAGTATAAAAAAACTTATTTATCTTTAAAATCGACGAAATAATGTGAATCTTTCTGATTAATATTAAAATTATAGATTCTTTGTGGGTTTTACTATATTTTGGAAATAAAATAACGAAGTTTATAAAAACATTGAAGTAAAAGACTCACTACAAATATGAGCATATAATTAGCAATAATATGGAATATAGGGGAATAGTTATAAAATGAGGATTCCTTTTTGTAGGTGGCTCCATAACACAGAACAAATAATATATGAATATAACTTATATATTGATATTTGATGTTCATTGTTCAACTAATTATTTGTTTTTTAACCGTTTTATGTTACTGAAGGGGACATTTGGGCTTATAGTTCTAGAAACCGTCTGCTTATAACAGTCTAAACCTGTTACAATATTTAATATACTGCATGTGATTCTTTTACATTCTTCCGATTTGGAAGAAGTTTCAGTTTTTCAACTATGATTTTTCATTTTAAATTTACGGTCATTATATTTACTTGCAATTTGAATATTGGTCTTTATTTTAGAATTCGATTTAGTTTTGTTAATTATATTCAGCATTTTTCTAATTGCCAAAGATTTTACTTGAGTTCTATAGCTGGATAGAACTTATATTTACATAATGCTATTAGAACCTTTCCTTCTTTTATTATTTTTTAGTTCTGCAATTTAAATATATTTGGTTATTTTTTATAAAAAAATTCATCTTGTTTTTTGTTTTGTTTAATTTTAATACCTTTTTATCTTTTTGAATGAAATAATTGATTTCCCTCTCTTATTCTCAAATATTTCTTGTTCTTTTATTACTTCATTATTTTTATGGCTGTCTACTATTTTCAATATATATCTGTGGGTGCATGTGTGCGCATGTGTGTTCTGAAAAAGAGATGTCCAGAGGATAGATTGAAAGAGAGAATAGAAACAAGTTGTGCTTACGCCGTGGCATTACATATACTTATGCCGTGTATATTTTTACTCCCTTTTATTGTAGATGACGGAAAATTGAACAAGGAAATGTTGAATTTAGATAAAGATGATGATATTATTTATCGAATGTATTTAAGCGATTCGCATTTATTTTACTAATTCTGTTTAGCTGCTCATTTGGTTCCTTGAGTTGAGGCTTTCTTTTGTTATACATCTAAAGTTGAAAATATAATAAGATGTTATATAAATAAAAAAGTATCTTAAAATATACTTAAATAAGAACCATTTAGTTCATAGTATGTTTCGTTAGTTTTGTTAATGAAATCTTGGACACTTTGTAGTAAATGAAAGTAACAATCGAACTCTAGCTGTCAGGAAAAACGACGAATAATTTTATTTAAATTGTGATCCTCATTTTATAGCCCTCATCAAGGAAAGATACAAATAAAAGTAATTTAAAGGATCATTTTAACTGAATAAATCAGGGGCCTCAGTGCCTTCTTTTGCAATTAATTCCTTTAACGAGAATTACAGCTTTGCAAAACAGCACCCGAGTCCGTTTAATATTTATATCCACAAAAGGCAATAGAGAAGTCTATAACATCACTTAAGTAAAGGGGAAAGTTTATGAATAAATACAACGACGGTAAGGGAAATCTCTCGTTAATAAAAAAAACAAAAAGAGAGGAAGGAAAGGGGAGAAAGAGATACCTGGCTCGCACATTCAGAGGAGAAACATTTCCACACGCCATTTCTATCCATTAATAATAGGCGAGGGAAGTACAGTCGAGATAAAATGAGAAGTCTCAAACTGTATTACATCAAGCAGGGAGAGTCTCATATTTCTCTTGCTTCATAATTCATGACTCCTAGGGATGAAGCGATGGGGGTTCTTCTTCCCTCCCGCTCTCTATTGATTTCAGAAGAGAATTTTGGAAAGGAAAACTGCGTATTTTATATTCTTACACCCTGCTACAAACTATGCCAGGTTTTTGACCGGTTTTATTGAACCGTGTGGACTGCTGGTCCATGTCTAATAACGAGTTCGCAGAAGTACGAATGAAATGATATTGTAGTTGCTGAATCGTTGTGTAGTTTCGTTAATAATTGATGTTCTTAGGAGACAAACGGGAAGCGTAGTTTATAGTTGACTTTACTAGGATAAAATGATAATAGAATCAGTTTTAGAAACAAAACGCACTTCATTAAGGGCTAGAAGATATTTGGCCTTGAGTGCATTCATTTAATTGGAACTAATAGTAAGCATGAGTATAACAAAGAAAGTGTAAAAAAGGCAACCTTTTCAAAAGTATAGCGCATCAGAAAAAGAGGTATGTCATGCTTTAGAACATAGATTTTCACCCTTTTTAAAGTTGCTACCCCTCTAAGGAGCGAAAAACTTAACGCCCCCCTCTCCGGAAAAACTACTTAATTTAGGGTATAGGGAAGGGGAGATGAGGTCACTGAGAGGCAAAATGTTTAAGTAATTTTCTTCAATAGACTTGTACACCAAATTTGTTTGGATTAACTCGATACTCTTGCCCCGGCAGGTTATTGCAGTCTATTTGTTAAAATTAAAATATCTTATACGAAAAAAAAACACGCTTAAAAGAGTTTTATCTATTTTTTATTAAATAATAAAGAAACACCCAAAAAATGATTACTCTTATAAATAGTATCAATGAAACAATCAAGTACCTGTGTTAGTGGGATGATAAGCTTTAAGGTCCAGAGTCAATTTCTTAAAATTAGGTTCAATATTTTTAGTGAGATGAAGGCACAAGTCCCTTCTTTGTACGATCTGGAATCGATTTTCCTTTTTTTATAACTAGATACATCACAGTAATGAATCCTCTCTGGATGAGGTAGTAGGAAGAGAAATAATTAAAAAAGTTTTTAAAGATAGTCTATAGAGAAGACTAATGTTACCTTCAAGCCAATATTCTATGAGACTATAACCCTTCTGAACAATGGCTATTAAAGTTTCATTAATTGAAAGCTCGATCATTTCCTCCTGAATCTAAGCCTCTGCTTTCAGAATATTCATAAAAGGGTTCATGATCCATTGAGTAACTTCCAGGGACAAAATATCCTCAAAACACTCAGAAAAGTCATTGTACAAAGACATTGTACAAAGTGTTGACAGTAAACGTACGCATCATCGAAGGGGGTTTCTCTATTTTTATGCAGATCAGATAAGATTGGAAACTGTTTGAACTCATTGTTAACAAAATTCTCCTTCCATAAGGTGAATTTGTTTAGGAAGGCAAAATAACAGATTTTGTTGTGATAAAATTGAGCCTATCGTCTTGAAACTGCTTATTAATTCCCTTGAATTTTTTGAATAAATCAATTATGTTAACAACATGGATCTTAAATTATAACAACATGTCTCTCATGGCTACATTCTTCTTTTCGAGAAATCCAAGTACAGAATTGAAAAGATTCCAGAACCTGTTGAAGCAGGCACCATTAGAGAATCAGCGAGCCTAGATGTAAACAAGCAAGCGATGGAATTCTTCATCGTTGTCCCTACACATTTTCCTGAACAATCGATCATTGAGAATATTACTGCGAATATTGTTCACTGCAGAGATGACATATTATAATGACTTATGTAAAAGGTCACTGAGGGTTTTGCAACTAAATGTTGCTGTGAATCATACAGTGAACAGTTAAAACGCCTGATACTTACATTGTTAAAATATCTGATACTTTCATCTTCAAAACTCCCCCATGACGATCCACCATTGCAGAAGCTCCATCAGTGGCACAGACATAGTAACCGTCATAATGTTCTGAAGAGAAATACTTTTCGATTTAAAATAATCTTAGATGGTATTAAAAAAGGATTCATCTTTAGAATTTGCAATAAAGTTACTTGAAAAAAAGCATAAATTGAATAATATTTCCTTCCTGCACAAACCAAATGCTATAACTGATCATGTTGGAGGTATTTGTACTTATCGATTCCCATATAATAAACTAAGAAAATTATTAATTCAAAATGCATTCCGATAAAAGGAAATTGACAGAAACGAAATTTTGGCAAAGTTTTATTTTAATTCTTTTAGACAAAGTCTGAAGTTGGTGATCTCATTAGAAGCAATACGATGACGTACCTCTTAATTAAACCCACAACCAGACGAAGAGGACAATATCTAAGATGATCTCCATTTTCCACATTAACACCAATCATGCCAACACGATCAATTCTAGCCACACCAGATTTATCGTACATCAGCTGGACTGTACATTGGTATTAAAAAGTACGAAAATATGAATCTTCCACTTATCGATTGAGTATGTTAATTTTCTACCCAAACTACCATAGCATATAAAATGGCTGAAGTGGATGATATTTTTAATATAGAACACTAGCATAGGCTTTGGAGATTTATGAGATGCATTAATAATAAGAAAAAATAAGATGAAATACATTTATAATAAGAATAGTTTTGTATTCTGTTTTTAGATCGAGTCACGATTTAGATTTTTGTAAACAGATGACAAGAACAAGAGTAGTGAATCATGCCATCTCAATTTATAAAAGGACAAGAAATGTAAATAATACTGGTATAGGAATAAGTACTCCTCCCAAAAAATTGCTGAGAAGATCCTGTTTTTGGATATCAATAAAATGATATGGTTATTGATTTATTACTATGAAAATAAAATCCCCATTCATTATGCTGGATTTATTGAAATGGCTGATGGTTATTTATAGCCCCCTCCACAAAAAAGAATTCTATTTATCATTCAGAATACAAGATATGCATGTATGTACGTTTTTGTTTTAAATTTGTTCAATATTCATAAAATTATAACTTTTTAGAATCTCCAATAATATAATTACTTTGAATTTAAGACATTCCTAATAATTTAAACTTTACTATTATCGTAATGAAATCACATGGCATAATTAACACATCAATAATTTACATAAGAGTTGATTGAAAGTAAATAATGTATTTCTTATAATTTTGAATAACAATAATTTAATGTATCGCATTCATGACGTGACTCTAAGTGACACGTCATATAATGTATTACGTTATTGTATCCTTATAAATAATTAATAAGAAATATCACACTGTAATAAGTAGTAATTATTATTTTGATTCATCATTTAAAAATAACGGATTCCTTGATTCGCATTGAAATTGTTAATAGGGTAAAATATTCAGTAATTGAATTTTGCTTTCGTAAGCTTTTGAAGTGCTAGTAGTAAATCTATTTACTATTAGTAAATATAATTTAAGATTACTTTAAAAATTTTCATTTCAATTTATTCTGAATAAATACGAAATCATAGTAAATATTTATTAAAACGTATAGTTTAGGATTGATAATAAATCACAAATTTCTGAACGTATATAGAATTTATAAAATTTCAGAAGAATGTATTACCCCGCAGTGATGCGAAAATAAGATGCTCACTGAAAAAAATACTACATTTGAGGAAAAATATATTATTTTATAAGACTTAAAAACATGTAATAAGTTTTCCAGATTACATGCATTGAAATATAAATTAGAAAACACGCAAATGTAAAGCTAAGGACTAAGTAGAATATGTACAAGTTCTCCAAGATACACAAAATAATTTTTACGTTCAATAAATAATTATGTAGACGATATAATTTAATTTTCATTGTTATAGTAGATACTTGTGAAGCATTATGAAACAATAATACAGTAAAATGAAAACTGAATGGTAATTTTTATCACAAAAATAAAAATAATTATATATATATGCTGTGTGATAGTCTATTTTACATAAGTTTAATTAAAATTACAATTTTATTTAAATAATTTTTTTCGTATGTTATTTTAAATTTTAGAGTCCTATAATTGCATAGTGCATTTTTGGCTTATTAAATTATGTTTTTTGGCTAATTTTTCTTGGAAAATAATTTCTGAGTAGGATGGTTTGGATCCATAGAACATGTTTAACCGCGCATTTCTTTCCAAAACTAGTAATATAATTTTTTTGAATTACTCTATCTCGTTTTTTTATTCTATTGCTTCCTTGATTTTTTAAAATTTTAAGGAAAAAAACCAATTGGCTTATTTCTCGAAAGAGATTACTTAGTATTTCATTTAATATAGATTTCATATAAATAAAGTCTATTTATTTATATTATACTTTATAACATTATTTTCTTGCAACATTTATGTAATTTATTATTAACTTATATACATGTCTTCTAATGTACTTTTTTAAATATATATTTAACATCAGACACACATTCCTTCTCTGAAAATCCAATAATATATACAATACAATTTTAATATTATGAAATTTATAATTATATATATATATATATATATATATATATATATATATATATATATATATATATATGTGTGTGTGTGTGTGTGTGTGTGTGTGTGTAGTCAATATTCATTCAGCATAATTTTAAACTATACAGCTTTATACAAAAAATTACAGATTATGAACTAATCAAATTTTAAAAATTTATTAAAACTAAACATCTACAAATACAACAGATTTAATTGAAAAAGCTAGTAAATTATCGAAATAACAGAATCAATAAAATTACTAATATTATTCTAAATCGAAAACATACAAAATTTTGTAATGAAAAAGAGCCAAAGTTTATTACAACACAAATTATACATAATAATTTTAATACAAATTATATGAAAAACGTTAATTAAAAATGCGTCTTAGTTAAATACAAAGTTACCAAAGCACAATAAATCTCAAGAGAAAAGAAAATAATCAATGAAAAACAAAAGTGGAGATAATGCAATTTAAATGTTGCCCCAAATTTTAGAATAGTAAAGTGTGTTTAAATTAGTATCAAGGATTCAAACATCACATTTTAATATTTACAACTTCATTAACGGTATAAACCAAAGAGAAAAAAATTCAGTAGAGTACAGATTTTAAAATTAAAAAAAAAATGTAAAAAAAGTAATCGAATACATTAATACTAAAGTAAATAAGCATACATTGAAAAATAATCTATAACCTTTAAAATACACTTAAAATATTTTTTAAAACTAAGAAGTTATAAATTTTATCTCAAACAAATTCGTTGTGTGCAGCTCATTTCAATATGATGTAATATAACTTGTTATAACCTCCAAACTATTGACTAATTGTACAAATCTGAAGAATTTAGTAAAAAATACTTTTCCAATTTTTTTTTAATTTAAAAACCTCTTCCAAGTAATCTTTTTGAATTTGATAATTTGTGCAGTAAATAAAATTACTCAAATCAGTAAATCCAAGAATATTAAAACTCATAAAAGAAAGTGTTTTAATAATATGTGTCTCCATCTAATTTTAATATTAAGTTTTTATTTTTATTTTTTACAAAACCAAAATTTATCAAGCAAATCTTATAGAAGAATATTATCAAAAAATATAGGCAAAACTATGCCTATATATACTCACATATATACTTATACATACACATATAAATAACATATAATACATTTATGCACACATAATGCATATACATAAATATATGTATAAAATATAGCATATGTATATACAGTATAGAATAGAACATGTATATGTATCTATTATTTTTGATTTCCAAACGTTTATTAATAAAATATATAGGACAATTTGATTTAATGTATATATTGATAATTTTCTTAAAATTGACATTTTTTTTAGTTTAGAGTAGCTTATTAAATTACTTTCTCTCACAATATAGTTAATAATAATATTTCTAAAAAAATATGTAAGGAAATACTTTATAAAGGTACCTTATTAATGTGAAACATAAAACTATCTCTCTAGTCATAAGTAAATCTAGTAATTATATTGTCTTTTGTATTCAGTTTTGTTTCTAAATATTTTGTTTCATGTTTACTAATAATAGTTTAAATATGATTTAAGCATGTCGGATTAAAAGATAAATAAAGATAAATTAGGTTTATTTTCAATATTTATTGTAATTCAAAACAAGTAAATCATCAAAATATCTATAAGAAATAAAATTATCTCTACCAATATAATTATGTTAAGAAATTGTAATTAGATATTAGCCAAACTATTGTTGGTCTTTCTTGTAGAATAATACTAGTTAGTTTAAAATTCTTTGTATCTATAGTTCAAATGATTGTTTGAAGTACAATATTAATTAAATATTTGAATTAATCATAAGCTATGAATTCAATCATATTATAATCTTCATAAATAATTAACAATATCTTAACTAGATCGTTTATGCTTATTGAATTAAAGAGATCTTCTAACTCATAAACTATGAATAACAAATATATTTTTGTCTTTAATTATATATAATATTTTGTGTAACAATTTACTATCATCAGTAATATAAGTATTATAATCATTAGTGACTGTTCTAAATTTAATGGGGTCTTTATGAAATTATGGGATGGTAAAGATCCGAAGAAATTTAATTTTATTAATTGGGAAAACTATTTTTTACATAGAGTGGTAATTCTATCAATAATTTCAATGCACTAAAACTATTTTTAAAATAATCATTAATTATCATTATTCTCTTCTATGTATTCAGTAACAATTTAATTACAATAATATTCACTCGTAATTGTATAATTATTTAGGACTTTGTCAACATAACAAATAATAGCCTTTTTGGAATTTTAAAATTTGGTTTTAAATAGCTTGTATTTTAATACCATCATTAGTTTCATCATTAGTTAAATTTATATCATTTATATGTTTATAAATATTGTACTTATATGCATTTAATGCTAAAACTGGGAACCTATATTTAATAGCAATATGATAAATTATTGACCTCAGAAAAAGTAGATCATAACCCACATGCATAATATTTCTCAATATTCTACCCTTTACTATTCTCAAATCACTAGTAATGACATGTTTATAATCTTTATAAATAAAATATTTAGCTTCTGTTATGTTTTATTATTTATATTATGTTTATATAAAATCTTTAAAAACAAAAGTTTTAGTATATATATATATATGCTTAAGAATGATAGATTATGTAACATAATATCATAGAATTTATTTCTCATAGTCTCTAAAGAGATATAAAAATAAAAAGCAAACACTAACATTTTAAAAATTTACTCCCGTTTTTTACTTTTAAAATACATAAATTCCCATTCTTTATAAATAGCGAGTTCCTTTATGCAACATGTTATCAAATTGCTTACTGCTTTCGTTTTATTTGATTTAGTTTGTTGAAGTATGTATCAAATTTGCGATCTTCCCCTACTGAACTACATCATATTACTGAAAATAGCAATGCATTTGAATCTGTAATGAGTGAATAAAAATATCCTACAAGTATCACTTGTATTTCGAGTTTCCAAATAGAAATAAAACAGCGGTATGATACAAACACAAAAATATTTATTTAAAAATCAAAACATTCAATCTTAACTTTACATGAATAGTTTATTGAGGAAAAGAAAAGAAAATTGTTTAAAAAGAAGCAAATCTTAGCTATTTTTATGAACTTTAATCAAAGTATGAAAAAAAGGCAAGGGAAAACATACAAAACAAATTACATAAGTTTAAATAATGATACAAAGTAAATATAATTTAAATATTTTAATAATGATACAAAGTATCATTATTAAAAAATTTAAATTATATTTAACAATGTTACAAAGTATAATTGTTAAATATAATTGAAAATAATATATTCACTTATAACGTGGAGAAATTAATAAAAACCTGTTATAAAGTAAGCCACATATTTTGTAAAATATGCTAATTTATGCGCTTAATAATTATTTAGGACTGAAGAATAAATTGTTAATTTTTATTTTGCACCTATTTAATTAAATGTTTCGTAATTTAATATAAAATTTCTAAAAATGTGAGATAGTATTTTTTCTATAAATACAAGTTCTTAAATAAAAATGGTCGTTAGTTAAATGAATGTCTTAAAAATTATTAAACGAAAGATCGATCACGCATATAAAGGTATATGAATATTATTACTTATTAGACGTATACAATATTGAAAATTCAGAAAATAGTTTTTTTTTTATAAAACTTACCAATGTTCTTAACATCAAAAGATAAAACTCTATAGCCGAAAGAGATATATAAAACCCATAAATAACTTTAAGAAGTATCTTGTTTTATATATTAATAACTTTACGAAATATAATTAGAGGACTTGTAACAATGCAAAAGGTATCAAATAACGTGTTGTTGGAATTAGAATTAATTGGTAGAAGCTCAGAGTATTTATTAATCAAAATAATTAACGTAAGAAAAAACAATAAATATAAATGGAAAAAAAAATCCATTAGAGTCTGATGCTAAGTAAGTGTTTTTGCAAACTGTTAAGATATTACAGTAAAGAATAAATAAAATGCTATAATATTTTTGTTCAATTATCTCTCATTTTCAAAAATAAATTACATTTTTTAAAAAATAATAAAAGGTAGTATTAAACAATAAATAATAAAACCTTTTAAACAATAATAGTCTTCTTTTTCATTTTATTAAAATGTTTATGTTAATTCCCAAGACATAAGATTTTTATTTTCCAGTATTTATTCTAAAAGCTACCATCTCTTTAGTTAAGATGAAAATTAAATTTATTTATTACTGATGCTATTCTTTAATATATATATATATATATATATATATATATATATATACATAAATTCATGACAAAATTCAGTGCATATCGAAAGATAATTTAATTAGCTCTTAAATTCTGTGATATAGCTCACAATTTTTTTCATCATATATAAAAATAATGAATTACATTTCATTCACACAAAATCCCTTTTTCTGTATTTAAGGTTTGAGTTACTTTTAAGCAAAATAATTCATTATTTTGCAGATATTTAAAATTATTTGACTGCCTCAAATAAATCAGATTTACCCTTTGTTTCTCTAGGGTTTATATTAGTTATACATATAGCCCTTCAATTAAAACAAATTCATATTTTAAGGGAAAGTGGTTATTTGTAATTAAATACTATATATTATTTGTGTATGTTACATATTTTGCTTTACAACTTAGTTATATGTTCATTTAGAGTATTTGAAAAACTTTTGAGTCCTTTCAACTGTCCTCTTTGTTATATGTAAATAATTATATTTTAATTTTTTTTTCAGATTTCAGAATTTAATTAATTAATTAGAAGTTTAGTTTTAAAAAAAGTGTAAATCGATTATCAAGTTACTAAGATAATTTGTATCGGCTTACTTTATCTTTGGTATTATTTATAAACATTTCCATAGAAACATATAAATTAATGTTAAATAAATCGTTTGATTGTTCAGTTATGAAACCGAAAATAAATTATGATTCTTATAAAGTACTTATTGATCAGATTTCTTCATTCTCATGATGTTGAATTTGTTATAAGTTTTCCCAAAATTTTAACTGATTCGTACGGATTTATTGTAAACCTTAATTTATTGACAGATTCCCCGTTGAAATTTAAAACGGAATTGTAAATGTAACCGAAAAAGTATGTACTCAATTTCTGATTACAAATATTATTCAATATTATTTCATTAAAATCTTAGTTTTAAGCTAAAAAAATACTATCTACAAAAAAAGGTTAAAAGAAGGCAACGTAATGAATATCCTAAATTCTAACGCAGACCCTTAATATTTTGCATTTTGATAGCGCATAAATTAACTTTCTCCAAGTATTTTATTTTGTTTCACATGCCTTGGCAAAATTTTTACCTTCGATATTTGTATAAAATTAATTTTACAATGTTAAAAAAGCTCTTTATAATATTAACACTAGTGAAAAGCTTTAGGATATTCATATCGCTGGATTTAATATAAATGCCATATTACCTTAAACTTCACTTTAAAATCTGCATTTTTAAAAAATCACTGTAGTGCAATGCATTGCAAAAGAAAGCAAATCAAAATGTGTAGATGTGTATGCAAAACCGAATGTATTAAACAAAGAATGGAAATTACATTTATATAAATATTGATAATTAACGTAATCTAAAATGAATAAAAATTAGTTCGTGGAAATATTCAATATGAAATGATGCACATATATATCTCTTTCAAACGGCCGGATAAATTAATAGAATACCTTTCCTTATGATTGTTTGTTTGTGAGCCATTTGAATAGTGAGACTAATTTTGTTTTGAAGAAATTATAATTAAGTGTTTTGTTTTTATCTCTTTTAAGAAAACAATAAAATAATTGAAAATACTCGTAATAAAACAATTTTTATATCCCATAAAATAACACAGAATAATTAACTATGAAACAGAAATATGTCATTTGGTAATATGAATACTAATAAAAATATTAGATCAATTTTCTGTTAATTTGTAAATATAATTCTAATTAAAGTCACATTTGTGATTTTAGTTTATATATTTATCTTTGTTATTGAATTCTTAAGAGATGCTTTTAAACTAAATAAATTGAGGTAACAGAAAATAAAATATAAATATTTTTTATAACAATAAGTAATTTCTTATAAAAATATTTTACTTAAAATATTAATTGCAGCATTACTGTTTGGGTAGAAGAAAGACATATGTTTATTGCGTAGTTATATATACTAGATTAAAAATTAAAGAGGAACTTATTTAGAGGTGTCAATGCTTTACAAATCATTTTAGTGAAAACGAATATTTTATTTCAAAATTTATTATTAAATGATTTATAAAACAGTAATTTTTAAAGTTAAAGAAATTAAAAAAAAATCAGCGATAAAAATAATATATGTTAGCTACAATGAAATACTTAAAAATTTAGCAAAACGTTAGAATTTGAAAAAGAAAAACTGCATTTAATACCTTGGATATCTTATAACTACTTTATATGTTACAAACAAGTTTTAAATAGCCTATAATATAACTCAGATTGGAGAAGTTATATTGTAGTGCCTTTTAATGAAAACAGATGTGGTTGTATAAAAATATTTATATTACAGTTATTTATGTAAAAATTTAACCTTTAGAAAATTTTCAGCAACAATTATGAAAAACCATTGAAGGAAACCAAAACGTTGTACAAAAATTATATGCCAAATGCGTGTGAAACAGCACAAGCTTTCAATATGTTTATAAAATATAATCTCTTTTCAGATATTTTAAGTAAAATCATACGTATTTTTGCATTTTTAGCTACTTAAAAATATAACTAACATGAACATTTAATCATAAAAGGAAAATTTGATATCTATTAATTTTTCAAAGTTGAATATAAATGTTGCAGATGATATCAATATACAACGGAAAAAAAATTTCATAAAACTTTTTACCACTAAGACTTTCTTATTTTCTAAATTTTAAATTTAATTCGTATTTGATAACATCAAAACTGTCTTCACGAAGGTTATTTTAATCCTATTATTGTATTGATGTTCAGACTGAGTACAGCTATATAGTACGATAACCACGTGAACAGTCTATCAATAAATACGAATTTAGAAGCACAAAAACGATACTTACTGTTTTTCTATTGGTTGCCAGATGTCGCCTGAGAGAAGGAAATACTGGTGCAATATTCTTTTCCTTTCCACAGCGAAATGGGCAACAAAATTTCACGCAAATTTTCCACCGACATTAAATTAAAAGCAAACTCACGGACGCACCTGCGGTCACGAGGTTTTTGGATAAGAACAAAACTTCGGAGAGAAGATTTGGCGACGCCATTTTGGAAAACGTCATATTTCGCAGCGAATCGCTAGACGTTTCTGTTGTGAGTGTCTGTCTACGGTGGCTGTGGTTCTTGGCTCCACTGAAGAGAACCAAGTTTCCCTCTGTAGTATTTTCCTGGCGAAAGAGAATTATTGATCGTAGAGGAATACCGCGCTGCCCAAAACCATTCGCAGAAGCTGTAGAGTGTCTAACGTTCCATTTTCAATGGCCAGCAGTTTGGAATTTCTCCAGATGTAACACTTTTCCACACAGTTTGTCTTCTGGGAATCTTGCAATCATGAAATTATTAAAATTGAATTTTTATATGAAGAAATATTTGAGCAAAAAACAAAATTAAAATATTGTGCAAAAAACAAAAAACAAAAAAAATTGTAGGTATCATTGATTCCTTTAATTTTGACGCATGAAATAAACAATATGCAAAAATTATACGCAAAACGAATTAATATTCCCATTTCAAAAATCTTCACATAAAATACAAACGATAATCAAAATTTAAATAATTCTCGAACTTTCCAATCTCTGTTTTTCTCTTTTATTTCCACAAATATAACTCAGAATAAACCAAAATTCCCAATACTTACAAATAATTTATTGATTCCAGATTCAAATGAATTATAGTGCTAAATCTTAAGAAAACACATCTCATATGCAATATTATTTACTGTATTAGTATTTATAAAAACTTGATTATATATTACAGAATTTTAAAATATTTTTACACCATAATGGCTGGTAAAAATTAAAATGGATGAGAAGTCTTAGCAATCTGGTTTCCTTTGAAATCTAGACATTGCATTTGAAGTTCCAATTTATTTGAAAACTGTGTTTCCTATATTTATATTATTAGTAAATGTAAACTGATGATAATATAATGTATTTTAAGACATAGATACCATCCATAGTACTATCACCTTAAAAAAGCTAAGCAGTAAATTATTTTGTAAAAAAAAATATGATTTTTAAAATTTACTGAGCATAAGTTCCAACCAGTTATGTATTTCATCAGATGAAAAAATTCCAGTGACATTTATTGACTTGCAATTGTGTTGTTGAACATTGTTTAAAATTAATATTTGAGGATGTTCAATTTGAACATTTTTTTTATAAAATTTTAAAAATATTCCTTTATTTAATTATTCTCAAAAGTACATAACACATTTTTACAATAGTTAGCAAATAATTTTTTAGGCATAAAAATTAATCTTTAAAAAAATCTCAGAAATATTTGGGAATATCTTTCCTCTAAATTTTTTTAAATGTTTTTGATGCATACCTTTTTGCTCCAACATTGTGGCAGTGATTTGAAAATCATTTGGATTAAGGTTTGGAAAACATTTTATCAGATGCATTCCTATTTCCTGAGAATCATGAAATTAGGATTTTATTTTATAATTCAAAATCAAATGTTTTTGAAAACCATACAAATTTTGTACCAAACTTAATTTTCTTTTCTGTATGTATTTAATAATATTAATTTGCTCAGATTAAAAAAAATCTGGTTTTTAAAAAAGTAAAAGCAGTTATTCATCACTCGCAGCCACATGGAATTTCCTTCTATTTCAAAAATATATTCAAAAATCGGTGAATAAGAGTGGAGATAAGAAATATTTCATACTTCACTTTCTCCCGAAACCCTCCGTTGAGGAACAATGTAAAAATATCACACAGTCATTCTTCTAGATGAAATAGATTTCGAAAATAAGAACATATAATTCTAGAATTTTCATAAAATAGTTAAACAATATTTTTATTATATTAAAATCAGTATCTTTTGACAAACAGGTTCTTTTATTTTAAGTTGCTTTCTTAGATGTTTTCATTATTATTTATAGAAAGAGGAAACTTGAACTAAATTCAAAGAGAGTTACTTTTAGCTAACTTATTATATTATATAAATTAAAATTCAATGAGTTGATGCTTTTTGAAATCATGGATGCATGAAGGAAATCGTAATGGATTTTATAAAATACATATATTTTCAGAAAACGAATATGTTCTTAATTAAATTGACCCCGATAGAATATTGGATTATTCATATTATGCCTTTATTTTTCAGATTTTAATTTAATTTGCTCTAACGTTTATGATTCAAGATCTGAAACGAAGTGTTAAATCAGTAATTGAATCGAGAATAAAGGAATGGAACAAAAACAACCATACGTCATTATATTAAAAATCATCGGAATAAGTAGTACAAAATTGAAAGGATAACATACACAAATATCTAACGAAACATCTCATTGAATTAATTAAAACTCATGAGAGATAAAATAATTTCCCGTGTCTTAAGCAATTTATTTTTCTTGAACATAAATTTTGACTTATAATCTTGAAATTGCAATTTCATTTCAGAATACCAGACTTTTCAAAATACCAAAATTTTTATAAGCCACTAAAACTAATAACTAATTGGAAATATTAGTAGTTTGTATATATTTTCGTGAAAACTAACACCAAGGCCATAGAGAAAAGTTTTGAGAATCGTTATCTTAAGGTATTATTATTAAAATCATTTGTGTGTTCCTGTTTGGAAGAATGCAAATTTATGCTGCATTTAGTAATTTTAATACAAATAAATTTAGTTTAAAGGCTTTAACCATTTTTTTCACCCAAAATAATAAAATATACTTTTATTACGTGATAGTTTTAATTATTTTGAAATATAAATTCATATAATTGTTAGTGTAATATATTTATTTTAAAGCGGATTTCCAACATATAATTTGAATTATTCTTTATTTTTACTTTTTTCACTCCTCCATTTTCAGTGCAAATTCATGGTAACAGTAAAGACAAACGATTATTCTGTTATTAAAAATTTTCAGTTATTAGATTTAAAATAACTCGTAAAGCGCTTGTTTTTTATTGTTTTTTCCTAAATTTTGCTTGCAGGAATTACTTTCAGCAAAATTGAAGCGTAACACGTTATTTCAAGGCTGGTTTTATTTACTTTTGAGATTGCGTGACAATAGCAAATAAGTTTAAAGGTTAATTATATGAAATCGCAAACAAACTAAAATTTCTAAATGAAATGATGAAATTTTATGTTCTCAATTAAACTACGTGCAGTGAAAGAAATGGATACCCTATGAGTGGAGGAGCTGCAAATAGTTTCACATGGAGGGGGAGGGTTCTCCCACTTCAACACATATCTCAAAAATTATTTCAAACATCATTATTTACTTTCAAGGTTCAAAAATGTTTATGCGATGTACGGGATTTAAAATGTTAATTTTTTCTGAAAATAATATAAGAAATTTAGTGAAAAAGTTTCAGTTTCAGAATTTCAATATACAGAAAGCCTTATTGGGAAGGGAAGGTGATTACAACCCCCATATCCCCTTCCCTGTCGCTATGCAATTGCCTATAGAACATGAATAGTATCAAATAATATAAAGAGCTCCAGGAAAGACCAATAGTACCTGCTAGTAGTTCATTTTTAATTACACTACGCGACACTGAAAAAGTAACACCAAGAAGGAATAGCCAGAAAACTATGCAAATTTCAGGTAGACGCTGGTCACCGAGTTATGCGGATGATGTGAAATGCTCAGCCCTTCAATGTATGTTGAAAAAGATATCAGGGAAGGAACATGAAGAATATTCAACTTCTGTGCCGTTATTTCTGCTAGGAAAAAGCATCGTAGAAAATTGATTCTTGTCTCAGAGGACGCTCGTAATAGTAGAGAATGCCAGTTTGCCGTCAACGAAGGCAGTTTCAGCAGACAGACGATTTTACGAGGAGCTTGGGGATCGGACTGAGAAGGGCATATTGGTCCATACTGAAAATTACAGCTGACATACGCCTGGTTGCATCCACAGGGCACTAGCTGTGGCGATGAAGGTTGGAACAAAGAAATATAGCAAGTTTGAGGGGTGCCCATGCAGCCGGAGTGTCGTCAGAAAGTGTGGATCAACGCATTCGCCGACAAGCGGTGGCGGACCATTTCTCCCCCTTCCATTTCTGTCACTTCTACCCCCCTTCTGCAACATGGTCAAGACACTCTGTTTGACCCATATCGACTAGAACCATTTCCCGTTGATTAGTTGCTAGTTGGCTGCACTTATGGTGTCCGTTAAGAAGACTGATATTGATCCCACAGCATAGACGCCAACGTCTGCAATGATGCCGGGTTCAAGCGATATGAACGACAGAATGGCACAGGGTCACATTCTCAAATGAGTAACCCTTCGGTTTTCCAATGATAATCGCCACGTACGAGTGTGGCATCGACGTGGAAACAGGTCCAATCCGGGAGCAGTTGTGGACGTTCCACAGCTCAACAAAGCGGCATCATGGTTTGGGGTGCAATTATGTACCATCCCTGGTCTCCTCTAGTTTATACTCAGGGCAAGATGACCATCCAATGATACGCAAATGATGTGCTGTGGTCGGTGATACTCCACTACCTTCAGAGAGGGTCAATGTTCTTTATCAGCAGGATAACGCCCAATCGCACATTGCTCGCATCAGCCAACGTGCTCTGCAAGGTGTACAGATACTTCAATGGCCACTGTTCTCTCCTGATACTCACAAATTGAACACATTTTGGATGAGACTGAATGAAATTTGCAAACCCTGCCATTGTCACGTTCAGTAACGAATGGTTGACAGAGAATGGAAAACAATTCCTTAGAACGCCATCCGTACTCTTTTTGACTCTGTACTTAGACGTGTTGTTTGGTATATTGCAGTCCTCCGTGGTCCTACAACCTACTGATCCGACACTGTTCGCACTCTATATTATGCATATCATTTTGAAATAAAGATCACTTATATTATTCTTTCCTGTCTCTTTGTTTGCCGAATTTCATCACTTTCTGGCCACTTCTTGATGTTGTATTTTCAATGTCACGTGGTGTATAAACACTCTTGGGTCCTAGAGCCGGTGGGAAGAAACAAGAATCACTTGGCACACGCCAAGCATAGAATTACGCTAAGGCAAAACGTACCAAACACGATTCTTTAAATCTGATTTCAGAATATTTTGCTGGAAGTATATATTCTTTTAAAAATGCTAAGAATGATATTATTATAAAACAGTGCAGTTGATGAATAAATTGCGAATAAATACTTAGTATGGCTGAACAGTTTTAGAACTGATCTCAAAAATAAAATAAAAAGTACAATAAATAAATTTTGATCATCAATTATTCTACATATAAACCTTGTAAAGATGTATAAATTGTTGTGGTCCTCTAGCTATTCAAGCCTCTGCTAAAAATTTTCTGTTAGAACACCTCGTAGTTCTCTCGCAGAGTTGTCTTGAATCACCTTGATATCGTAAATTTGTATAAACTTCATATTTGGAAGCAAAAATGCCTCTGTTGATGCCAAGTACAGAAAGTACGGGTGGCGTCATCGCACAATTACATTTTTATTACTTAAAAATTGACATTTTACAGTTGATTTGAGTGGGGTAGTGAGTTATTGAGCAACAAGAATCCGATTTCGTTTGCATTCATGTCAGGACGCACACATGCAATGTGTTTTAACAACAGAGCCATTACTCTCCTATATATGGCTGCATTCACTGGTTGTTCCTCTGGAACAAATTCCTAGTGAAACATTCCTTTGAATTAAAAAAGAAGATGCAATCATTGCCTTTAATTTAGTCTTTAGGAAGAGAAATCCCTTCAAATTTTGCAATATTTAGCCTCAATTTTTCGGCATCTTTAACTTCTTCTCTGTCACCTTGAAATTTCCCAATCCACAAAATTATATTCGATCGAGATAAACAACTATCACTTAAAGCATGCTGCGTCTTGTGATAAATTGCGTTTGCAGATTATTTCTTTTAAAGCAGAACATTATCGCACAACTCTGTTCCAATTATGACATCATAACAATTGTAAACAATAGATGACACTCAAAGCGTTGTAATTTGACGAAAACTCTGATACGAAACTGACGAAATTCGTGAGCCGTGTTATGAAAACTTATTAAAATCGTATTCAAACCGCACCGTTAACCATATTCAAACGATACTTTAATATAACAAGAATAACAGGAAGGGGGTATATATCAATTGCAGTAATATCTGGAAACAACAATTTTTCTTTAAGATATCACTCAGAAAAACTTTCTTCATGTTATCACGATGGCACAGGAGTGACAATATTCTCTTCAACATCGATGACAGAAGTTAAAAAGTCTTCATAACAAATCCGAAAAGAAAGCCATTTTGGTCTAGTTGTTAAGAGCCTGCAGAAAGCGATCGGACAATTTTTCTCTGGGCCGACAGATCAAGGGTTCGAATCACCCCTGTCAGTCAAGGTCAACTGAATTTCTTCCCTTCAAGGGATAGAAAGATGCTAAAAAAAGCAGGTGAAAATCTCGCGCAATGGAAATTTTATGCAATTGTTATCACTATTCACAAGGGACGTCTATGTAGAGATGGGATCGAAAAAAAAGGTTTTCGGGTTCTCTTTTCAAAAGCTTTTCCTAAATATCTCCTTTGTGAGTAAATTTGTTTTGTATCAAATATGAAACACTTAAATTGAAAAAAAATCTGAAGGGAATGTTTCAGGCCTAAGTTATAGAGAGATTAAAGTAACCGATTACATGTTGTCTTAATTATATGTTTGATAATTTTGTTTAGTTTTTGTAGAAAAAAAAAGTTTCTTTGTTAGCATCTTAAAGCATCATATCCAGTCAGAGTTTAATTAATTTAAAAGTCACCAAGACATCTACTTAGAAACAATTGTAAACATTTTATAAAGATATCAAGATTTGTTTGGAGGTATTCTTATATTGTTGCTACTTTGTATTGATTACTTTACTTGCTTACTGATTTTAATTTCTGATGATACATCTATAGAAAAAAGAGAACATTTCTGTGTACTTTAGAGGGATATTCCATCTGACCTTTTGTTAATCTGTCAATATACAAGCGTCAAAATGGTCAATTGGTGACGATGGTGTTTCTGAAAGATTGAATGTTTTTGATTGATCACGTGGCTCGTAATAGATGGATGGACACTTCCCGGAGTTTTTGCCCTTAGACGAGCTAATTGTAATTGTGCTTGGTAAATCTATGTTAAGTTCTGTAGATGAAGAAAATTCGGTAGAAAGAATTCGATTTATAAAAGAAGCTACTGCGTGCCTCTTATATCATTTTTTTTTCATTAAGGACATTTCACTTCCGGAACTCTCTTACGTCTTTTAGAACGTTATTAAACGTATAAAGGCACATTCTGCTTTAGGAAAGAACCACTTTTTATATTTGATTTAAAAATGCAATAATTATTGATCAGTATGTGTAATATTAACTGCAAAGGGATTTTTTCGTTTCATCCCTTATACTATTTGCATTCTGGTGAGATTTTTTTATGATCATCTTTTTAAATTCTTTCAACTTGAAAATTATAATTAAAATTATTCGCGTAAAATAAATTTTTACTTATTCCATTCAAAAGTAATGAAAATTTGTTTCTAAGGGAAAAAAATTTGAAACCAATGATTTTGAGAATATTTTTTTAAGTTTAGTTATTTTCGAAGAACCAAATGGTAATAAATATTTCGAAAGTTCTGTAAGTAAATTTTTTGAATAGCGTAAAAAGAAGGTTCGATAAGAACACTGTTCATATTGGAGGGGTGTAGAAGATAGGAGGGATGTTGGTGCCAGTTCAGATATCATCTTCGTCACTCAACCGAAGTTTAAAATTACGAGATCTGTAATTTGATTTCCAATAGCCTTTGCAATGCTTAAAATACTAAGTTAAGTAATACTCAATTGAACACGGCTCATAAAATAACGAATTTCCTTAAATCTTTAACAAATCTTTTTCAGTTATCCATTTAACAATAAATACCCTTTTCTCTTCATAAGAGACGTCTGTAATTTTTTCCTAAATAACAAAATACATCAGATTTGCACTTCCCTCGTTCAGTTTACAAGGTTCATAAATTTTATGTATTTCAATGAAATTTCCTTGACCTTTAGGACTAAAAAACTGAATGCGGATTTGAATTTAGCAATTGCTGAGAGTGTCTCCCTCCCTCTCAGACATTGTAAATCAAGGGAATTCAAACTAACAAAGAATTGATGATGACATGATTGATAACTTCCTTTGGTGGCAGCGAAATTTTTGTATCGGTGCCAGCCATCTACATTTAACATTTTTTTTCTTTAGTTGCTCCTTGCCTATCTTGAAATACGTCCAATAAAAAATTATATATTTTAATTCTGCCATTTTAAAACTTTTTGTAAGAATTTTCTGCATTGTCTAACTTTACCACAAAGTTATAATGATTGTAACACATAATAATTTCAAATTATTACATTATTATGTATTTATTTAAATACACGCATACTGTTGTTTTTAACAATTTGAACTGTTGAATGTATTTACGAAATTAAACTCATTAATTATACTCATTGTTGTAATTACATTTAAAGAATCTATAATTAGTTTTTCTATAATTATTATTGAAAAATTGTCTTATAATTCTCTTATTATTTTTAAAAAAATTGCAATAAAATAATGGATAAAAATTCAAGTACTCAGGAATTAAATGCATGAAGCGAAATTATTTATTTCAAAGATGACAAAAATAGCTATAGACCATTATAATAATTTAAAACAAATTTCTATTTACTTAAAATTTGATTTATAAGTGACTATTATGACAATGGACTTATTATTTTATTTAATGGTACTTCTTTAAGACTTCAGTACTTTCAAAATTTTGTTTGAAAATTGTTAACAGGAGACTTAATAATCTTCTCTGACATAGCATTATATAAATATTTTTTTCAAAATAATAAACTTGATTTTGCCATTTTGAATCAGGCATAAAAACGCTGTCTAGTAAACGAAACATATTCAACAGATTTCAGTGTTGCGATTCTGTGTGTATGTTTTCATTTGTGGGAAAAATCCTTTATTAGCTCAAAAGTTTTAAAAGGGAAACAGTGTTTGGGATGATTTTCCGTTTAACGAGTGTTTTTCAAAAATTCTTCTTATCTCCTTGCACTAATTTAAGCAATTCGAGAATATATTCTTTATTAAGATGAATCTCAATCAAAATATCTCTATAAAATAATTGTTTTAATCTTATTTGAAATTAAAATGATGCATTATTTTATTTAAAATGCTGTGACAATAAATTAGCCAAATTGAATGCCCTTCTTCTTTTTCTCTGTTTTTTAAATTTTGTTAAATGTTAGCTTAGTTTGTTAATTAGTTAACTTTATTTGAAAACTAAACATGTGACGGGTCTATCCGCAACCTTGTCACTAACAGTCCTCTAGGGGAATTTTTAGTCCTCAAACAATTATTTGTATTAGAAAGCTTCCTCCGAAGAAGAGAACGTGATCATGCAAATTATTATGATATATACAGTATGGGCTTTCAAGAGGCAAAGGAAAGAGAGAGGAGAGATTTTTAGCTGAGCACAGTAAATAAATTAAGTGTTATAGAAATGTCGATCCTTCCTTCCGACAACACCACAACATTACAAACATACTATTGTGTGTAAGCAGACTTTCCTAAAACTTTGATTGGTACGTTATGAAAAGTATTTGTTTTATAAAATAAAAAACACATGTAATTATCGAACCATAAATTTTATTTAATACATCGCCATTATTTATAGTATCATGATAATTACATATACATTTTTATCACAATTCAACACATTTTACATCATAAAACACATAAAGAACTTCATATATATACATACATATTACTTATATATTTATATATATAAAGCAGTTTTTAAAATTTCGTTAAAAACTTGACTAGTAAGTTTTTGTGACCACATTCTTAAGGATTACTGCATCATATTTATATCGCAAAAGAAAACACATTCTATAAAGATAATTTTATTAGAGTAGTATACAGATATTATGATCAAAGTTTAGAGATCTACTTAGATGAAACAACTTCTTTAGAAGACTTGTCATGTGAAATGATTCTTTGAGTAGTGGGATTTTAGCGTGTGTCGAATAAAAGCGTATTTATTAGGTGACAGTTTTAAAATGTTCAGAGCTTTCCGATACTTTCTTTATAAACTATTTAAGACGGTTTTCGAAAGGCTTGAAAAACGCAAAGTACGGTTGTTGTCTAATTTCTTCAAAAGAATAATTTATTCTTATTATTCTGATCTAAATTTATTTTAGAGCAATATGAGAAATGTTAAGAAACGGATGGGTATGGCATTTAAAACTGGGTAATTTTTGTGCTTTAACTTTTAATTCGGATATACTTTGGATAAGCAAAGGTCTAAAATTTGTGCTTGTGATGAACTAATTGATATACTTGACATCACATTTATATAAGAAATTATTTGGAGATAAGGCTCCAATATTCTAGGCTAGACTCAATTTTAGGAAACTGATTTTAAATAACGATTTTTATTGCAACGATAATTAATAAATTAAAAATGAAAATTGTTCGTTAGAAATATCTTTATAATTTTTATAAGTATTGACAAAAACATGTATAGAATATGTCGTTATAGTTTTCTCATCAAAAAATTTAGAAAACGTAAAGAATATTCCAAACTTTTGGTTTTATGTAGTAAAATAATGAATACTTCATTCGTAAAATATAATTTTATATGTAACTAAATAAATGGATTAAGTTTTGTTATATAAAAGATTTAAATACAAAATCCGAATTACATGTATATTTAAAATATCAGAGGAAATGTTTCAAATAGCTATTGGAATTTAAATTTCCATTTAAATCTTATTTTATCAAGAAATAATAAAAAAAAACTAAGTAATCACTGGAAAATTATTTTTAACTATTTCTTCAAAAAATTTTTCAGTAGCTGTATTGAAAATGTAAAATCTTTCTCAAAGTCTTATTTCCTAGAGTAAGTGTTAAATATATTTCCAAACCTTTTTTAAGAAAATTTTATTTCCAATTTTATTCTGAAATTTAATCAATATTATCACGATTTAAGGGGGTGTATTTAAAATATAACTTTTTGTTTTTTTTATGATGGGGGGGATTTCCCCTATAAAAGTTTTTCTCGCAGATATTGAAGTAAAATTTTATATGATGGGTAATAAGTAGGTAAATAGTATAAAGAGTTTATTAAAAATAGAATAAAAATTTTGGGGATGAATTTTTACATTTTACTGATAAAAATTTAATATATTTCTCAATAAAGATAAAAAAGTAATTATTAAGAGCATTTCTATCAAGAAGTTTTAATTCCTTTTGGGACTAATTAGAGCAATATATTGTTTTTCATTGAGTCATAGATTTGGAACTGAGATCTATCAATTTTAAAAAGGGGGAAAAATAAAATTTTAACAATAGTGCATCGTTTTACCATTGAGAGTGAAAAGGAACATCGCTAATGGCTTCACTTTTTCAAACTTAATGTATTTTCAATTATTATAAAAAAAGAGATAACTTTTATTTTGTTTTTGTAAACTATATTTTATTGATAAACTATGATGAATTGTTAAACTTCAAACACTTGAGACATATATCTAAATTAATTATATAAAGGGAGTCATTTTTAGTTGATTTGTTGTTACAGTTGGAACTTATTTTTATAATGAAAATTTCTTGCACGCATATAAAACTTGTTAAAATTTTTAAGATCATAATTTTCATTTATTACTCTGCAATTACTATTTAAAAATTACTGTGAGACCATTAAATTCATATATATATATATATATATATATATATATATATATATATATATATATATATATATATATATATATATATATATATATATATATGCAGACAAATTGTAAGAAAATAATATCAAATTAGGGTTGTTAATAGTTCTAGTAAATGTAACCGAACTATAAAACACAAACTACAATAAAATTGCTTCAGTTACAATATATTATAGTTTATGAATTTTCTTACGTACACATTTTCTTTTGTATCACTTAATCATATAAGTTTTATTATTTTATATATTTATTCACCTCGATTACAAAGAGACACAAAATATTTAAACATTTTAAGTAGCTCACCAATCAACGTAGCATAAATAATGTTAAATCAATACAAATAGAATATTAATATCATAATTTTACTCTCTAAGAAAATGAGCTCTAAGCAACACTTAATCTTCATTTGTGTAAGAAGATTGCATAAATAATAAAATGTCTAATTTAAATGATTTTTAAGAGATGATATTCATCAGAGCAATAGCTTTGTCTGACTTCAATAACATATTAAATTCAGATAATTAGTTAAGTTAAAGTCTTCCCGGCCCTAAGAAATCTCGTCAGCTGGTGCCGATCTCCATTTCTACAGCCTTTTGGGCCTAGATGTTGATTAATGAATTTAAATAACAGCAGCAGCAAAAAAAAAAAAAGAAACACACAAATGCGACAAATTATTATTATTATTTCCTTTTAAAATTAAGTGTAAAACTTTAAAATCACTGTGAAATTTAGTAAACACATCTGAAAGATAAGATTTTGTAACGTTGTAAATAACATTAATTGTAATGTCTTGAAACATACCTTCAATTATTATCGCTCATTTCATGAATTTTATTTTCTCGTATAAGATTTATATGATAAATGTTAAAATTCTTTAAATGTTCTTAACTTACACAAATAGAATTTTCATCTTTTGTCCTGTTTTGCACATTAAGTTGAAGTACTTTAAATGTATTAAAAGTAGAATGGGGTCTAGCCTATAGCCATTGTATAAGCTCTGTTTATTTTCTCCAAAACGGCACTCAAATTAAATTTTTAAGAAGTGTGGTAATTTTTTACTTCTAATTTTGCTCAAATTTTAAAAATATTTAATAGAAAATATAGGATTGTCTTTTATTAATTTTCTTTTAAAATTTCATCTTCTCAAAATAGAGTGTTTAAAAAAATCACTCGTTTGAAAAATATTATCATTTACATTTTATAGGGGTAAAATGTATTTTTCTTCAAACTTAGTGTATTTTAACTTTTTGATCAGATCTGAAAATTTTAGAATTTTTTCCCCCCAAAATAAAAGATGAAAGTTCTGAAACATATAATCCGTGCAGTTACTGAATAAGGTTATCTAAAAATTTGCCATCGTAATTATATAATGGCTTGTTATTATCAAAATAACGTTAACATTAAATATTTTAATGTCATCAGCATGCATTGCAATGGCTTTCGTACATTTTAATATTTACTTTGTATACGATAGTTGTATTCATTTTAGATACCCCATTTGATCTCAAATGATACAAATGATTTAGAATGCTTTTTTTTTAAATATTTCATTTCAGTTTATATATAAAGTCAACAACTTTGATATTATGATTATTGTCTCAATTAAAATCGATGATATTATAGTATGATTTATAATTAAAAATGAAGAACTCTAATTTTTTATAAACTCAATATAATTATTGACAATAAAATATCGAAATAGGAAATATTATTTCTAATAAAATTAATGTTATTATTAAGAATCTTTAAATGAACGAAAAACTCTTTCCTACGCATTATTTATATTACATTTAAGAATATTCATTATAAAACGCTAACTATTAACTATATTAATATTTTTTTAAAAATAGGAATAAATAGATACAATAAACTATCAAATAAATAAAGCACTTTAAATTATTTTTCTTATGAAAAGGAAACAAAAAGAAAAACTTTTGGTTATGATAACAGACAACAGTTTATGTACTGCAGTTAAATGAGACGAAGTGTAAGAATTAAGAAAGTCAAAACCGGATATAATGAGTAACATAATTCATACAAATATTTAGAAAAATGAAGAATAGTTAACATAATTTGAAATAATTACAGCCATATCCAAAAGAAATAACACTGTTTCTATTAAATACGAATCATTTTACTAGTTTTTGTAAGAATACACACTTTGATAAAATCTAAACTAATTTGCTCTGGGAATTGAATTAATTGATGTTGCATCTAACAGTTTTAAGCAAAAGCCGTTGCACTGCACTTTGTGACAAAGAATTGAAAAGAAAAATTCTAATTTCTATTTTTAATACAAAAGAAAGGAGTCATGACTTTTCTGAAGAATTTTTGGTTTTGTTAGATCTGTAACACAGCTAAGCTACATTATTCAAAATGAAACATTACACATACAACAAGCACAAACTGTATAACGTTTTGTCATAGTAGCACACATTTGTCTTATATATAGGCCATATACACCACCTCTGCTTATGTCACATGCTTACTAATCAATCTGAATGCGAAAAATTAACACAAAACACAGGAAAAAAGAATTTTTAGAAACATAAAAGGCTCTCAAAATCTGAAATAACATTTAAAAAAAGACGTTGACTACAAAATTTTCTAAGTTAATTATTTTTACAAAACAATATGTTCTTAAATTCCTCTTAAATATCTGAAAATTGTTTTGTTTAAAACAGGGCTTCTTAACCAAGCGCTCCATGGTAAAATTACAAGACTCAATGAGCTTAGAAAAAGAAAAAAAAAATTCAACTCATTAATCTTAATTTTATAGACACACTTAATTAGCTGTAGCCAACTTTTTTATAGATGTTTATAAAAGTAAGACCAATATTATAGTATCAAGAATATATATATAATATATTTTTGATAAAATCTCTTTATTTAAGAAAATAACAACGGTCTTCTTAGTGATATATCTTTAAGAAGTATAATTTTGTGTGAAATGTAGTATATATTAAGCAAATTCATTAATTATAATTATCTGATTATTAAGTATTAGATCAAGCAAATTTGTTTGCACAAAGCATATTAACAATTTTTCCATATATTTCAGATTCTATATTTCCTCATAATTTTATTTTTTGCAAATATGTATATTATACGTATGTCAAAGAAAAGGGATTTATTAATAAGAAAGTTCATTCCATAGCCTTTCCGAATGGTTAAGAACTCCTGATTCAGAGAATTTTATGACAAGAGGTATCTGAAATCTTACAGTGAAAAAAAGAATCCAGAATAATTATTCGTAGTTGAATATTAAAAAAATTTCGTTCATTATGAAAATCAAAGAAAAGACAAGATGTTTTGAAATAAGTATAATTAATCTAAATGAGAAATAGCAATCAATACGCATTGTTATGAAAGTATAATGAATTCTACATACTTTTTAAGAATTTCTCTTAGAATTTAACAATAAATGAGATGAAAAGTATTTTAATTTTTATTCATAACTAATCTATACCTATCAATTATATAAATAAAAATTTTCTTTTGGATTTCAATTTGATAACTGTTTTCATTTTTTTTTGTTTCTAACTAATCTACATATTTTCTAAACAAAATAAATAAATTTAAACTGAGCTGTGTTCGTGATTCATTTAAAATAGAACACTCTTGGTAATATTTCTACTTTTAAACCTTCGTACTTTCAAAGAATTTCGATGTATTTTCAAACTTAAGTTGAAACAAACAAAATGAACTGAAAATAAATTAAAATTACTATATATATATATATATATATATATATATATATATATAATGATGGTGAAGATACAACTAATTATTAAATTCTTCCGAAATTTTCACGAGCGTTTTTTAAATGAAAAACTACCTTTACTAAAGAATAAAATCAACGCTAAAACAGTTGAAAATAAGAAAATTGTGACAAGCAGAACCAGCGGTACCAGTGTATATTCAGCAAAACAGAAAGACACTAATTCAACAACACATTAACACATTTCTCTTGGCCTGTTTGCAAAAACATTTTCACATCAAAGCATGACTCGTACCGAATAAACATCTTGATCAAAAGAGCAGAATTGCTCTGTAATACACATTGTGTGTATGTAATTCAACATACAACTCGACTGAGTGTCGCACCATTCAACCTGGTTGTCAAATGTAAAGTTGGTGCCACATGGCTATAGCCTTCCGAGGCGTCTGTACCATGGTATCCCAGTGTACGGATCCTTGGCCATGTCCTCTGTGCCCCAGTACACAAGTTCCTAGTAAAGGGCTGTGGCCGTGATGGCAATTTACCACACTTACCACCAGGTGGCAGTGTTTTAGATCGTCTTCGGTGACATCGAAACTGAGGGCCTCGTTCCACACTGGGTTGCTGACACCCTTCTTTGTTGTTGTCTTCTTCTTTTTGATCTTCTTGTTGTCACCAGACGTCAGGCTTACTTTGACGTAAGAATCTGCAAAAGAAAAAAAAATTAAATTTATTTTGGAAGAATTTGACCGCATCATTGAAGGAAAAACAAGGTTTAAACAATTTCAATTTTGAAGAAAGGATTTCAATGAATAGAAGACTGGTGTCATTTTTTTTTTTTCAAATTATATAAATTGAGAGTTAAGTAATTAAAGATAACCAGAAGCACACACATTTTGCTTTTTATGTCACGACATTTATAGACCGATTACGATGAGATGAGTGCTTACCTCGCCTCTTAGACGAATGAGTTCATTATATTAATGGAAGATATGTATACTATTTTCCTCCATTTCCTGATGCAATCTGTAATCCATTTGACGCTTTTTTAAAAAATATTTATTGCGAAAAATAACAGGTTGTATTCAAATGGAAAGGGGAGCACGCTTAACAGTGGGTGATGTGGCAGCCTACTAAATTGAAATATATATTATTCCATAAGAATAAGAAAAACTGATAACTGGGGAAAAATCAAATATTCTTAGTGGCATCAGAGGAGTAAAACCTTTACTACTAATAGACATGTATAATCATTTATGCTTTTTTTTAAAAGCAGTTATCGCTTTATGTTAGAGAACAAAACACTTATCAACAGTGGTTGGAATAAACAATGCTCTAAAATTCATATAGTATTCTATATTCACAAAAACATATAAGAACAGTATACATACATATTTTAAATGTTACTTATTTCTATTTGAATCAATCTATATTTTTCCTCCAGTACAATATGTGTCTTGTTCCGTCTCTGTATTTCAATGTACGAAGTAAAACATCTCCATTTTTAATAAAAGTAAAATTTGAGCAAAACAAGATTTAAAACAAATTGTATAGTAAGTACGTACAAGAATCAGACTACAATTATTTTCACAAATTTGCAGGCAATGGTAGTCTTCAAGTCATGATCGCGGATTCGTGGCCGGCGGTTTTTGTCGTGCCGCGCGTTCGAAACTTGATGCTAATAAAGACCCACCGCATAGCCGGAGCTGATACACGTTAAATCTGTTGAGGCTCAAAGTCCACCCACTGGCTTGATGTGGAAGTTTTGAGAAGGAGGTGCCATCTCAGGTGTCGCCGTCGTCACTTGAGCGAGTTTCAATTTTGAGAAGCCCGTCGCTTTTAACCCTCGTGTTGCTTCTAATGCGACGTTAATAAAACCAATCAATCAATTGACAAATATGCAAGCTATTGATTTCAATTGATTGCTACTTTACTATCATTTTTTTTCTCTTTGTGCTTAATTTTGTCTGATTGATGTAAAATTTTTCCAGAATATGAGGTTTGATTTTAATGAATAATAGTGTCAGTAAGAAACGAGTTTATTAAACATGGGTTTCTTTCAAACTTCACTCTTTGCGTAACAGAATTTTTTTTACCTTAAAT
This sequence comes from Nephila pilipes, assembly GCA_019974015.1. NCBI lineage: Eukaryota > Metazoa > Arthropoda > Arachnida > Araneae > Nephilidae > Nephila > Nephila pilipes. Next base: position 639,127 of record BMAW01044454.1, read on the forward strand.
TTTAAGTAACATTCGCCTGTTAATAACATTCATTTTCAGTAACATTCGCTTATCTTGAATATGGGGAGCAATGTTACGAACATAAGTTAATGCTCCTCTGCAACACTTCTCTTATAAAGGAAAAGATAGATTTTCAGAGATTCACCAGTTAACAAAAGAGAGTTTCAGCAATGACCCCTTCACCTTGGCGACGGATTCGGTGACCATTTGGTAAGTTGGCGTAAAATTTAATTCTCAAAATAATTAGTTTTAATCAATTAGTTTTTATTAATTATAATTAATTTATCATATTGTTATCCAAAACAATCTTGAATCGAAATTTCAACTCAATTGAGTGCTTTAAAATCTGAGAAGAAAGCTTTTTAATGTTTTGACCCAGACATACAGTGTGAACAGAAGAAAACCCATTAAAAAAGTAAATTTTTAAGATCAACATTACGGTAAAGGTGCTTCACGTGAAGCATTTTATTTATGGATGAATATTTGAAATGTATTTTATCATAATAAAAGGAAAACTATATTTTGTAAAATAATGTGAATTAAAAATGCATGTGAAATGTTTGTGAATTAAAAATGCAATTTTGTGAGTCAGTAATTTTTTTTTATTTATTTATTTATTTTTAAGAAGTCTAACTTTATATATTCATTGAATACAGAAGAATGTTGCCAGCTTTTTCTGTTGTTCCTGAAATACATTCTTTGGGAGATTCACCAAAGTTGCTGAAATAATTCTTCACTTTTTTTTGAAAATGAGAAACTATAAGTTTGTATTCAATGATAATTATTTTTTTGGAATAAGAAATATGTCATCGACCACAACAACATTTTTATTCTATGTACTACTTACTGTCTTTAGATTTTAGGAACTCTCTCTCTCGACATATATATATATATATATATATATATATATATATTCAGATCACTCACCCAGAACTTAGGAAGCATTTCATTCGAAAATTATATGCAATTGAAAACCTTGTTGGAGCAATCGTTTGAATCAAAACTATGAGATTCTTTATCGCCGTAGGATAAAACGATACGAAGTTGTAAATAACAATGAAGAATACAATGTTGATTAAATCGCTTTTTTGGGGTTAAAAATGAAATTCTTATAAAATACTTTGATAAAAAAGGATAAAATTTTTTACCTCAATCCAGTTCTAACGATAACTCTTAGAATATAAGTAAGAATCTTTAAATATTTGCAAAATAAAAATATTTATGACAGGACTGGATTTGAAAACAGGATTAACAGAATTTGAAATTATATTAATTATGAATTTTTAGCCACCTATTGAGCTATTGTTTTCGGGGAAGTGTTTTGGCGTACCAAATCACTTTTCAATTCTTTATCGTTTGCTTCAATTTTAATTACATTTAGCTTAAATATATTCAATTTAATAATTTATCGTTTCCTTTAATTTTAATATCGGAAAAGCTTACTATTGTCCCTTTCTCGATATTTCATCATTTACTTTAATTCTTATATGTAATTGAATAATTTAATAATAATTATAAAAAGAAGCGCACATTGGGTGGCTAAATCTGTTCTTTTCAAAACTTTGCATATAGCTTTTTTATTTTTAACATTTATGTAATGAGTTTAAGTACCTGGCATTACATATACTAGTTATTTATACAGTAAAAATAGCAAAATAAATGTTAACTGAGAAAATGTAACACTAATTTTACCTGGATAGTCTTTAGTATCTGGAGAGACAAGGTGTACAGCTTTTAAAACCACTAGAGTCAACCTTCCTGCCGAAGGAAGGTAACTGAGAGACAAAAGGATTTCTGGTCGATCGAGAGATACCTGAGAAAGAGATTACTCATAAATTATTAGAATTATAATTTTTTTTTATATAAATCCAATGGGAATTTAAAAAGAAATACTTATTCCATATGAACATTGCTAAAAATAAAGAGAAGAATATTGTTAAAAATAAACGCTCTAAACTTTTTCTATTATCTATAGAGGGCGTACTTCTGGATAAGATTTCTAATATGGCTATCATTTATTATTAAAATAATATTTCAATCATTAACATATTAATGAATTTATTTTGTAAGAAATTAATTTGCTTTACTGTTATTTTGACAAGAGTATTATTTTAATTATGTAAAATGCTATTTTTTTTTTGGAAATCTACTACCCCAAAAGTTCTTTAACCTATTGGTTATAGATTTTATTTTAACATATAGTTGAAAATCAATAATTGGAAATAATTGCCTCAAAATAGGTAAGATAAAACACATTTACAAACAAAGTTGAAGCTATTACTTTTGATTGTATATCTTTCAAGACACAAGACTTAGGAACGGAAACGAAGAAAACAAAGAATTATCTAAATTCGTGAAATTTATTTTAAAAATATATTTTTTATTTTTTTCTCATGGATTTGATGTGTACCCTTTAGAATTTAAATAACACCAGAACAAGAAATTCATCGGAGTTATATCGGGACATCACAACGGCCTCGAAAATGCATAGTTACTGGAGATGAATCTGACATTAAAGTGCTGTTGCAGTACTTATCGAATACATGCTGCGATGCGTGAAGGAGCACCATCTTGCATCCATACAGAGTCATTAACAACAATTCAAATAATTCTGGTATTACGTAATTCTGTAATATTGTTTCATATCTAGCACTTGTGATGGAGCATGTTTTTATAACTGTGGAAGTGATCTCTTCGAAGAAACATGGGCCGTGAATTGATGTGCTTGTGACGCCGCATCACAGTCAGTCCGGCTTCGTGTAAAGGTGCCATATAGTGAGAATTTTCGTCAACCCCATGAAAGTAGTTTTTGGAGATTATATTCATAGTTTAGAAATAAAGTGCCTCTTTCGTCCATAATATCAGCAGTTGCGACCTTCTATCTTCATCATATTCGACGAGGGAAAAAAATTCGTAAAGTCGATACGTGTTGATACATCCATTTTGTAACTCATCTCCAGGTTGCAACATCTGGACGCATTGATATCGATAAAGAAACATCCACCGAACAGATACTAGAAGTTTGAGGACCGAGGCTTCCCTTACAGCCCAAATGTGGGTAACACTTCTTTCAGTATACAATGGCGTGCAGTAATTTTATTATGTACTTCCGCAACAACTGTAACAAAAACTGATGGTCGTCCGCGTAGCCATCTATCCCATATGCATCATTCGATTTTTTTTTTGCCAAATCACTTACAGTTTTTACGGAACACAAGCCTTGTCTTAGATTGTGATTTCGTCGATACACTCGTAATGCTTTGCAGGATTTCCACCCTTCAGATAAAACAGCTTTATCAATTTACCACGTTGTTTCCCTGTGAGCGACATCTTGTTTGCACATTCGAACACTTGATTGTAGAAACAATTTTCCTACACTGCTTATTAAAAATTTTCTACAAGCAATGCTTTGCATATGATGTTCTGTGATTAGTGGTTCTACTGTTTATCTCTGTGAATTAAGCGCAATTCGTCAATGCACCTCCTCTCTGTGTTGTGATTGGTTCTTTATAATGTCAGTCTCTGCAAATGTCTTGTGGCGACAATTTACAGCATGCATGTATCGTTCTAACATCATTTATGGTTTTCCAATGTACTGATCAATTTGTGCAGTGAAACAAAGTGTTGCCATTCAAAAATTTCGAAAGGTTTTCTCTGTTACTGTAACCGCACAATCATCACAATCTTTAGCATATATATTTAAATAACAAGTTTGAAATTTTCTTTAGACTGACTGAGCGGAAAGATCGCTAGGTGTTCATACTTCGGGGAAGTTTTTTTTTGTGATCAACCTATATATGTATAAGTCTGGAAATATTTAAATTGTTACTCAAAATTCGTGCACTGACATGTTTACTGCCAAAATGAAATAAACAATTCTTCTTCATTTTGCATAGATATGACTAATTTATAAATATAATTTTTATACATAATAAGCACATTTCATCTAAATTTATACGTCTTGATATTGAAATAAAAATACTTTGAAAATGAGAATATCAACCTGATTTCGTAGAAAAAATAGATTTCTATGGTAGACTCAGAGATTTTCAAAGCTTGGAATTATAATTTAGAGTCGCATCATGAGTTGGAAAAAAATTAACATATCTATGAGTACAACTGTAAAAGAATTTGGTTCGTGTCCTGTTTTTTAACATTGCTCATATTGATTACAATAACAAGATCAATTTGTTTGTGAATTTCTTACTCTTTCTTTATAAAGATATAATTAATATGATAACAAGTTGTAATATTATTATAATTTACCGTAATTTATAAGTTCATATTTATGGCCCACGAATGACTTTTAATTTGTTATAACCATCAGCTATGTTCTGCTGATAGCCTTAGTTATTAGTCTATGTTATGAGTTTGTTTTTCAGGAAATATGCTCAACACTAGAAAAATAGGCAGATAATATTACAGTTAAGGAGTTTGTTAATTTTATATTTTTATTGCCTTTTACTACAAACTTTACGAAATTAAAAAAAAGAAAGGACGAAACCCATGTTAGAAACACAGATGTAAAAATTCTCTGATAATTACATCACCCCTCCCTCCCCCCCCACAGAATGAGTCGACTGTTGTATATAAAATTATAATTGATTTATGTAAGAGTCACTTTTTTTCCGCTATATAAAATATGTTTGATATTGTTCCCGTTTTACAGTACATCGCATATACTTATACTAATACTTGAGCATTTTTTAAAAAATGAGATATGTTCCAAGTTTGCGTACTATTCCGAAGTTATAACTGACCCTTCGAAAAAATAAGATATGGAAATATGAAAATTGATCGAATATGAAAGAGACTTTTTTAATAGTGGCTGAGAATTTTTATAAATTACGCCATAGCAACCACTATAAGTTATTTAAAGTTTAAATAATCGTTTGGCATCGTTCTGTTATTTATATGTTAATTAATTCAGTCGTGTGTTAGCCTACCGAAACAAAGAGGTAAAAAATGAAAAGGGGCAAAAAAAAAAAAAAAAAAAAAAAAAAAAAAAGAAACTGCTCCAGGAAAGTAAAACTCGCTTATCTACTGGGAAAATTCTCGCTATGTTTTTTAGAATGCTCAGGGTGTTGTGTACATTGAATTTCTTCATGAACGATGTAGAATTAATTCAGTAATATTGCAGTAAACTTTTGGAAAAGGTTACAGGGTAAAGGAAGACATTTACCGAGTTCCTTACCTGATTATAGGAAATACTTTTCATAACTATGAATTCAATTTATATTTAATTTAGGAATTACATAACTTACAAACTTTTAAAATGATTTCAGATATTGAAGCTCGTCCGCTAGAAGTTATTTAAGGCGACGCCGGCTTACAGAAGAGGAAAGAAATCTTTTCCTTTGCTATCCTCAGTGATATTGATTTACTTGAGAGAAAGATAGGAATGTGTTATGAATTTTTATTAATTTCCCTCTGAGAAGTAACACGAGGGCTATTGGCGATGGACCTCGTAATTTTGAACTTAAGTCAAGTGACTATGATAACACTTGAGTTAGACCCTCCCTCTCCAAACTTCCATACTATGCAAACTAGAGGACTTGGGAACCCGACGAGATTTAAAGTGCATCAATCCCGCTACACGGAGAGTCTTTAGCGGCATCAGGGTTCGAACCCTCGACTTAAAGAAAACAACGGGGGCCGCAAGTCCTCGATTATGACCACTAGGCTACCACGACCAGGGGAACGTAGGAAAGGAATGAAGAAATTTAAAGCAGTGTATCGTATAACGTGGGTACTATCACATTCCCTTTCTCATCTAACATTTGCGGGACATTAAATTATTGATTTGAAGTCCCGAGACATCTATCATTATTATACCTGCGCTGAGTTAAGATCTAAAGTAGTGATCTACAATAGTCAAGGATTCGAACACTCATTTAAAAATCTTCTGCGTATTCTAACTCTCATCTAAAAATCTTCTACATATTCGAACTCTCATTGATAAATCTTCTACGTATTCGAACCCTCATTGTTAAATCTTCTAAGGACTCGAAACCCCTTGGTTCGGAAAGATATGTTTTAAGTTATAAAATTAAACTTAAAGTCAGTGGTATATAGGGACCTTATCATAGATAAAGTAGGCCAGCGATTGAATTTTGAGCATTCATAAATCTGAATAAGATAACTCGATTACGATTTTTGTGTGGCTTTCTATGAATTAGACTATTGTTTTACAATAGTTTTAAAAAAGATTAAGAAAGGAAGGTAGGAAGTAATATCGGGTTCTTACAATGTGTCCAAAGACTTCCCATTGTGATCCGCGATATTCTTCTTCTCCAGGACGGTGCAAAACCCTTTACACAGCGGGTGTAACACTTGAACATCTTCTCTTTAGTCCGCACTTAGTACCTATGAATTACCATTCGTTTGAGCTCTTCAAAGCAGCGGTAGGAGGAGATATTCATTGAACGTGGAAGAATTTCTGCTCAGTTGCTCCCGAGCTTGTTTTAATTTTTATTATACAGGAAAAAAAAGAAGAAAAAGAAAAACTCCTAACTCGCAGAAAAAATGTGATCTATACGTAGAAAAGTAACAAGGGCCAATACGTACAAAGTAACATTGGTGTAATTTTTGGTAAGTAGTACAGGGTTATTCAAAATGACTCACAGTATTTTAAAATGCTATTATCATCTTATTTTCAAACATACTCGAACTCTTGCCACAATGGCTTTAAAATGGTGGAAAAGTCAAACTTTTCCATTTTATTGCATTTTGAATATTCTCTATGACTTTCTCGAGTCACGCGGATAATATCCAGACGATTACGTAGCTTAACACTGTTGTTACTAACACTTTTGCCTTTACAAAAAGCAACCTGTTTCTTCAAACTGATGTTATCACTTATGAATGTTGGACTATCTTTTCCAAAAGATCTGGGAAAGGCACATTAAACTAAAATTACAGAGTTCGTTTTAGTTTCACTGTAACTTCGGAATATAAAACTCAAGCTCTTACAGAGACGCAATTTTTAATTATTTCGATAGTAGCGCCATATCACAGCTTTCAGTCAAGAGGAACTTGAAAATGTTTGAGTTTTCCTTCATTTTAAACCCGTTCTGGTATGCTTAAAAGTGAGATTATTATTTTTTTTAAAATACTGTACACATATTTTGAATAATCCCGCGCTTCGGAAAAGGTGTTTTAAAAAAGTCTTGTAATATGTTTGAACCGCCTGCGTACATTCTTCAGTTAATTCAGTTTTCTTCTTATACCTATACATTTTCTGTGTTCAGGATACGAATCAGAGCTAAGCAGAGAAAAAGTACTTTCGAATAATTTATTACTTTCTTTCTGTGTAAAAAGAGTTACACACCTATTCCATCTAAGCCTAATTTAAAAGTGTAACTGACGAACTGGATCAAAATGAAATTGCCCATTCACTCACCCTTCCACTCTTCTGTATTTCACTCCAGACTTCTATTTCCGAGGTGATGTCCAACTCACACATCTGAATCCGCACCTCGCCAGTGACGTCATTCCTGGAATATCGGTCGTAATCGAAGACTTCGAAGAGCAACGACTTGTCCGCCAATTCGTCGTAAGTGACCGGGAATTTGAAGATCTCGTTGAAGAAGGGATCCGAGCAGTTCCTTCGGATGTCGGTCCTCCTCTGTTTGGAATCCACCTCGGGTATGAGGGAAACTTTCACGTATGGATCGTTGAAACCTTTTGTTGACAGGGTTCCCAGATCTAAGGCTGAAAGGACAAACACACGAATTTTTGAATTAGATGATATTGGATATCCTATAATATGATTTTGTGCTAATCGTAAGAAGAAAATGTTATAATACTTGCATGGATAAATAACAATGACTCTTTTTTTTTAAAAAAAAAAACTTCTAATACCTTCCAATATAATTTTTATAGAATTAAAAAAAAAAAATTGAAGTTAAATTATTAAGACGTCTTCACCAAAAAAAAGCGAGCTTATTTTATGCCAAGCTAAAAAAAAATCTTTATTTTTTATAAGCAATGGGAAATCATGTTTTAACATTGAAATATATGTATAATTATGTTCCTGTTTATTTAATGAAAACCGCATTTATAAATTTAAATAAAAATCTTTGAGTAATTAATAATCAATAGAGGTATTTACATGTGTATAAGTCACGTATATATATACTTGCCTTTAAATACAACTTGCGTGTAATCCATTGGATTTATAATTTAAAAGACTTTTGTGTACAGTTATCATAAGCATAGCATTATATACATTGAACATAATTGTAACTACAAAATTAAAATCTCATAACATTTTTTGACTCAAAATTTCCTTTAATTTTTATCCAAATACTGGAAAATATTTGAAATCCGTATGTTTATTTAGAAAAATTACATTAAATGTATAGGAAATAACCTTATTTGACAACGCGGAAAACAATTAAAAATCTGAATAAAGCAGATTTTTAGTAAATATTCCAGAATGCTAAAAGCTCACATTTTGTGAAGTACGAAAAAAACCAAATGTATTTATTGCCAAATATATTTATTTCGTATTTTAATACATTTTTTTACAATTTTAAAATTTAATCTTTTAGTCTTCTATTTATCAAATTCTCGTAAATAGTGCATTGTAATTAGGGAAAAGCCATCTAGTTCTTGACAGCAAAATCGAAAAATTTAAGGTATGAAACATCTTAATGTCACTCAGTCACCTTATCTACTTTTATACAAAGAATTATGAATATATAGTATACTTATATTTTATGTAAGAATTATTACGCAAAATAACTTATATCCCTGGTTAAACTTTTAAAATTATATTAGAATGAAATATATTTTGTAAAAACATCTAAGATCTAAGGAAAAATGTAACATGTATTAAACTTCGATCTGTAAGTTTTTGATTTTTTTCTTGGGTTCCGCCAGTGGATATCTAACGTTTTAAAAAAATTCTATTCTTAAAAAGATCATTTCAAGACTTTAATAACAAAATATCGTTTTAAAAAAATGCATTGTACGATGTTAAATTTAGATATAATTTATTTGGAAGATTTCTGAATAATTAGGGAATTTAAGATTTAAATTATCAAAAAGAGGCTTCAGAATACAAAGCAATTTTTATAACAGCAAAATTAGACATTAGTTAAGTGCTTTTATCTTTTATAGGAAAAAAAAAACTTATACGAAGGCTGTCGAATAAATACGCGAGCGGAATCTATAAGTACTTTATTAAAAAAAAAATTAATGTACAACAGTTTTATTCCCTTCAAAGTACTCTCCATTTGAAATGTGTGTTCCATCGCTATTTCCATTTTGCGAAATATTCCTGAAAGTTCTTAGGAGTTAAGCTCATCAGCTGCCTCATAATGTCTTGTTTTATTGTCTCAACATCGTCCCAATGTCATCTCCGCATGAGCATTTTACATTAAGAAAATAGGAAAAGACTTTGAGGTACCAGATTTGTTGAGTAGGGAAAGTAATTAAACTCGGTGATCAAATTTCTGGCCAGAAATTCGCGAAAAGTTACTGCAGAATGCAAAGAGGCGTTGTTGTGATGCAGAAGCAATCCTTCGCAATTGATTCATCTCCGATTAATTAACATACTTAAAATTATGAATTTGGAGATTAATTAAGCAAAAATGAATCAACGGTGAATAGTTCTACAAGTATGTGTGTAGTTGTGTGTTGAGTGTATGATGAAACCGTGTACGTGTCTGTTGAATTTGTGTGAATGAGAGTGCCAAACCTTGTTGAATTTCTTATTTATATAGGCCAGTGGGAGGGGTATATACTTTCTCTTTGTGTGAGCGTATAGGTGTACTATATACTCACAAAGTGAAAGCGAGCCTCTTCCCTCCCGAAAGAACTGCTAACATTGGAAGATTCTGTCCTCTACAGGTCTTCCAATTGTAAAGTCAAAGAGTTCAAGAGACACTATTCCAATTAAAGCCCACTGTTTCATGATCGGGGGGGGGACCACGTATCACTATAATACAAGTTTGGCCACCCTAAAGGTACCTGATGCCTCAAATTATTGAGGACCTTCACGCAGATGGAAACGTTCACTATTTGTACTTTAGGGATAAATTAATGATGGAAAAACTCTTTGCATGCCTCAACAATAGTATGAAGGTCCCCCCTCCCTGGTCTTGAATTAACCTTGTAGACCTCACTTAATCCACATGAGAAGATATATTTTTTTCAGAACATTATTTTTCACATACAATCTTTAAACACCTCATGAATTTCTTTTCTAAGTTTTACTTTCTTCTTCAGTCTCTATTCGGTAATCACATCAAGTTCCATTGTCGTCGACAACAAGGAAAAATAAGAGTACTACAGAACCAACCTCAACTCAAACATAGTTCTATTCTTGATGATCAGATGAGTACTAACTAGTGATTGAATAATCAACTCACTACTCAGTGGATGGCATATTGGGTCTGTTCGCGTATTTATTAGAAAGGCAACTAATTTAGGTACATTTAAAATATTTTTCCTTATGCTATTTATGATGAAAATGGTTTAATACATTAATCTTAAAAGCGCTGCATATAATTTAAAAACTGTTTATCTTTAAATTCAAAACCTTGAGTGACCTTAAATAAGTAATGAAAAATCAAAACATATTATAGAATATTCATATTATTGAATCAATAATAGATATCATGACATTAATATTTGATACATTTTTATTAAATTTTCAATTATAGATCAATATATTTATACAATACTGATATAGATTATTATAAAAATACATTATCGCATTATAGATATTTATATTATTATTATATTATAGATATAAATTATTATCAAATTAATATATAAGTTACCGAGTACATCTGAATAAAGTCGCATTAAATGAAATAATGTAATCGACACAAACGCAAACATAGCTTTAAAAATTACTTGAACATTGATTTTACCAATCAGTTTTTAATTTTCAATTTTTATGCGATTTTATTCGCCTTAGGAATATCTGCACTTGAAGTGGCAAAATATCTGCACTTAAAAACTGATTTATTTTAGCTAATGATATGGATGATTATTTCTTAACTTTAGAACATTTTTATTCTGCATTAATATATAATAATTAGTCGAAATTAGTCACTAGAACAAAATTAGTAATAACGAGTGACCAATCTAAAATGCTTCATGAAAGAAAAATTTACTTTTTTGGGACATTTTGCAGGAAATAATTATTCAACAAGAAAATTAAAAAAAAAAAAAATTCTTTACGGATGCAGGTAACTAATGGAAAATTAAATTTTGAGAATTTACTTCGTTAGAGAAAAATACGATAATTAGCTAAGAACCAATGCCTTTGTAGCCATAACATTTTTATTTATTATACGATTTTCCCAATTCCTTTTGTTCCTAATAGCTACAAGAGTCCTCAAAGTAAAGCATTTGTTTCCTTTGTTCCCAATTATTTGTGGCCGAAAATTGAAGAATATAGTGTCTTAAATGAAGATGAATATAAAACAGCGAGATGACAAAACAGTGGTCTTTTTTTGACAATAACCTCTTCCCAAAGATGAAATAGCATTTTAAGGGACCTTACTTTCATTTTGACACCGAGATGAAAGTTGTCATTAGAGCCTAATGTTCTCAACCACTACAGGAATTTTTCTCTGGTGGGTTAGCCTGACAAGTCCTGCATTAACGCAAGTGTGTGAATTGAAGAGACAATGACAGAAAAAGTATTTTTCATTACGTAGAGGATACATGCTGCTTTCAATTACAAGAATTGTAAAAATCGGGCAGGCATGTTCTTGGAGGCATTATTTCTTAGTCATATCTTTTACTCAAGTAATTACATTTAACTGGTGTGTCTCACCTTCTATGACGTGTACAACCAAATCTGATCTATCGAAGTCGTACTTAAGGCGAAAATGCAGACGACCATATTTTGTTCCGTCTTGGCTGTCTGTCGATTGATGGAAGAATACCATGTCTTTTTTCTTGTACAAGTCCGGTTGTATGGATCCTAGAAAGAAAAGAAAATATTAAGCTTTTGCAAGTTCCTTTTAAGACCTTTGCCATAAATCTTAGAAATTAATTTCTCCTCGAAGATTGAGGCCCCATTCACTTTAAGCTTAATGTTAATTATTCCTTCAATAGTGAAAATACATTTTGTACACTCATTACGAAAGGTAGTGCTACTGCGAACTTCACCGATGATATTGTGTAAATTCAGAGAGATGTAAGTGAGACGGAAATGCATATATATATATACAGAAAAGTCTATAAATTTGATCCAGGACTAATTACTTTTTTAAAACTAAAACTATTAGAGTAAAATAAAACTCTATGCTTTCTCAATTAGAATTAGATATTTTGTTTTGAGCAATCGAAAACTCATATTTTATAAAAAAACACAAAACATGGAGCATACCTTCTTCTATAATTTTTTTTTATTTACTTATTTAATCCAGGTTTTAATTTGTTCTTATTTATTTTTGTTATTTATTTCACACAGTTCTTAAGCTTTTAATGAACATTTTTTTTTTCATCTGAAATATACTGATTTTCCTTTGTGAGTCATTTTTATATGCTTTTATTTAATAGTATTTTGAAAGATAAATTTAATTTAAATATCAGTTTCAAAACTTTTTTTTTTTATAAATGTAGAATGCTGGGAGTTTGGGTATGGTTGATGCTAGGGTTAAATTTAGTGAAGGGGTGCTTCAAAAACTTGTTTGTTTACATGTGGTCTGTCGGTGATTAACTCTGTAATCGGGAGAAAGAATGAAAAAGAAGGATAGGTGGTAAATGAGAAGGGTCGAAGGGAATTCCGGGGGTTCATCATCCGAATTTTCTAAAAACCGCACTCTTTTTGGGAGAAAAGAAAGATAATTTGTGTTCTCCACAGGGTTGTAAATCCCGTACATGTTTAACGAAGATACATCGTGGAATGGAGTTTTAGATTAAAAAGAATTTGTGTGCTCCTCTTTTCCCGGATATGTACAATAATAGATTGTCAAAAAGAAAGACAAGCGTTTTTTAAATGGATTTTTTCAATTTTTTTAGGAATGTAATACCTGAAAACGTATAATAATACATATCTTATCACAAAAATTATAATACAAATAATATCAATAAAATGTCAGTAGATATCCTACATATTTTTCCAAATAATTTTAATTAATTGATTTTAAGCTGTATCATTAACATTATTAAGATTATGGATTTCTTACCGCTAAGAAGGTACACGAGCATTTCAGCAAAGAACCGTGATCAAATATTATACTACATCGTGATCAAATATTTCACCGTAAAAGAAATGTTTTGGAAAATCAGACTGATTCTTTGACTTATAATAAAGATTGTCAGAAAGAATTCATTGACAATGAGTCGATACAGTCTCTATCTCTTACATAATTAAGATCCATTTCTTTCCGATATAAATATTCCCGCTAATACTACCCAAGGGATAAGATATATACATTGCGAATAGTAATTATCATTATTATTGGAAAACTAACTACCTCTCCATTTATAATTAATTATGATGATATGGTGAAGAACTACATTACGTTATTAATAACAAGAATAATATTAGTAATAAGAAAATGTGAGACCCATTGCTATAAGATATTTTTGTAGTCATTCGAGGAAACCAAAGAGGTAATTACAATATTTGAGTTATATAATTTTTGTCACGTTATATATCTAGATACTTAGTACATATTTATCTTCGTCATTGAGGTTTAAAATACTATTCTTATTTTAAAGAAGCATATAATGTTATTGTGAACTAATAAAGAAAAATTCTCAAGTATTGCGTTGATAATTACTGAGTCGTAATAAAATTCATCAGTTTTTCAGTATTCACACAATAACTATTTATTTTATAATTCTTTCCCCACTGAAATACATTTTTTATTGTCTTCAAACAAATGATTATTTATATCAAAAGGAAATTTAAAAAATGGACCTTATCATATTAGAAATAAAAAAAAAATATGCATTTTAAAACTATAGTGCTAATTATAATACATTTTGCTTTAAGTATATATACGATGGGATTTCTAAGAAACCGTATGAAGAAACGCGAAATCTGAAAATAATTTGCATGTAATGTGAAAACTATGAATTTGAGGTTCATGCAAATGTTTATACGAAAAATAGTTTTCTTTTTTGAATATTTTTAAATATTTTTTAAACATTCCTATTATATAAAACTGCAATTTTTTTTAAAAAATTATTTTTATATTACTTTTCAAAACAATAGGAGAGGGGCTACATTATGTCATAAGCAATCATTTTTATTGTGTTATCGTGACAACTGTTGGTCATCAAAAAATTAATAAAAGAAATAAATAAATTTAAAAAATTATGCTTAGCTGACTAGTATTATCCATTTACCACATTATCGTTTTATGTTTTAAAACACACACATGCGCACACACATATATATATATATATATATATATATAATTGATTTAGTATTTAAAGAAACTTATTCTTTCCGATTATAACGATAAAAAATGTAAGCAACAAACTAAAAATATATCTCAAAATGATCCAATTAATAGCAGTGCAGCTATTATCTCTTAAAATTTTAATGAACAGAGCAGTTACTATAATAATAAATTTGTTTTGTTTAGATACATCGCTGATCTCATTATTTTTCAAAATAATTATAACTTCGATATTGAATCTAATTTATCTTTTACTTTTCCTATTCAAATTTAATTCAAACGATTAATAATATTAGTGAAACTGTGTGAGTGTTTAGATATTACATTTTAAATTGTAAATGATAAAATGTACAGTGAAATTTATGATAAAAGATAAAACTCTTACTAAGTTGGTACTGGAATAGTAATATGCATATAATTATAATTATTGGAATACCTATTTAATTATCTATTTTATTACAAAAATTTAGAAATGAAGACTAAATTTTAAAACAATTCACAAATATTGTACTGGTGAGGATTTCCCCATTAGTTACTTAAGGACACATTTGAAAGTTGTTGATTATAAGAGACACAGTAATAGTGAATAATTATAGAACATTTTTTTTAAATAAAAATACCTTTCAATAGTTTCTAATGTTTCAACTACTTCTTTCTTAAATTTTAAATTGTTAGATACTCAGCTTAATATTGATCCTATTTTTGTAATGTAGGTGATGTACTCGGCTTTAGTTCTATTTATGTCATGTAGATGGCAATACCTGCATTTTTTTTCAAAATTTAATTATTTCGTAAGAATTTTTTAAATTTTCATATAGATTTTAAATTTAATTCAATATTTTTTTATAAAGTTTGTTTGTAAAATTACTTTTTGTTTTTCTGCGAGTTTACTATCGTATTTTTCACAATTTTTTCTCTTAAGACGGGGTATGCCATTGGTAATATGAAGTCTGAGGTATATAGTCTGAAATTTTTCCTTAAGTAAGAATCTGGAAGCATGACTTAAATAAATTTAATTTTATATTTTTCTCTATGATTATTAATAAGATATGTATTTATGTATATCGCATTTTAGTTTGTAATTTAATGACAGTTATCTTTAATTTTAATCTACTTTTAGTGCTTCAAGAATTCTTGCCAGTTTAATTTTTTGAATACGTTTTATTTTTGTTCACTCTTATTTGGTTCCTCCGTTTATTAGTATCTATAATTTTAATACAAAATTATTGCTATGCAGGATGAAGAGTATCTTATAAATCATGTTTAACATGCTTCTTAGACCAAAGTCTAAAACAGCTAATTACAATTACTTTATAACTATCCATGCTTTGTCTCTTTAACTTCTTAGTTAGTACTAATTTTAAAAAATTACATCTGATTTTTCTATGTTAATAGTAAATTTTTTATCATAATTCTTAAAATCTCATGATTATTAGGAATTTTATTATTCCTATATTAATAATAAATTATGATTATGATATATTTATAATATACATATACTTCGAAATTATTCAATTTA
>BMAW01044454.1:665032-707289 GCA_019974015.1 Nephila pilipes
GATAAATAAATTATTTTTTCAGGTTTCGATGTGATACAAAAACCATGGAAACAGATTGTATGCTATTCTTTACTGAATTATACGTTTTTGTGTTTTCCTATAATAAAAGTGGTTATTCGAGAAAGTTGTTTAAAAGTAGCTGTTTCAAAATCTTATGGAACCGAACTAAACAAGATTATAAATACTTTCGTGAGATTTTTATTGTTTTTAAATAAATAATTATTTCTTTTTTCCAGGTGAAAAGAAGGTTAAAATGTTTTTCTGAATATATTTCTATGATAATTCCACACACATAGAAAGAAGCTAAGTGAAACCCACTTATATTAAAATAGTAAATAAGTATAGTTACATATATTTAGTAACACACTGACTTTTTCGGCACTAAGCATAAAGCATCGGACCAGGTTAATAAAGAAGACTTCATTTACAGGATGTCCAAAAGGATAAACTGGGTCAAATTTCTTCAAATTTCGATAAAAAAAATAAATTTATCCTCTGTAGGACGAGCATTTTAATATGCAAAAAGAAAGCTTTCAATATGGGATCTCTTTATCATAAGTGAGAATTTGATATAAACATGAGAATGTGATATAATTCTGATTTTCGGAAGATTAAATTAGGTTAAAACAGAAATGTACTGTAAAAAACTGCCTTTTGTGTAAGGGCTGTAAAGGCTTTATAAATATGTGTAGCATGTATATTGTTGGTAACATTTTGACAATAGATTAATTAGGATGGACAAAATAAACAGGACATAGGATTAGATTGGTATTTTACTTGTTTGTTACACTAGCGGGTTTTTTTCCGGCGAAAGAACTCAGTGGGGACTCTAATGATACACTACCTTTATAATTTGAGGACATTAAAATAGATACTGGACATAATGTAATTGGACAAGATTATTTCAGGAAACAATGAAAAAAATTCGAATCAGATTTCTCTGTGGCATTTGTACGAAAAGGAATTGTTTTGGAAATCTCTAATGTGGAATATTTTTGTGAAACACAACATTTAATTTAATTTACCTCAATTTTTTGTATAGTTCTAATACATTTCTTTTTGAGGATAATTAAACTATGATGGTACATTCTTATAATCATTATGTTGCATTTGCTCGTGTCAAAATGCTCGTTTGATGATCATTGTGGAATCTGCAGAATTAGATGTTGTACATCCATTAAAAAAGCTATGCTAATTATCTTTACAACTGAGAAACTATCATCACTTTGTGATGTATATCCTTCATTAATTTGCTCTAAAACCGTCTTAAAGTTTAATTAAATAGTAAATACTCCAATTGAAGGCACGTAAGAGAAAGATAATAGTTTATAATCTCAACATAGAATATCTAAGTTCCACATCCTCTCTCTCTCGAATGCTTCTTAGCTCAGTTAATACTTGTTTATATTTTCAAAATATAGTCTTAGCTTACCACATCAAATAGTTAATACGTTCAAGACTCCAATTGAGACAATAATTTATAATCAGCTTATAATCTCAAGAAGACTCAACTGATAAGAGAAAAGCAACAGTTTATATTCTCAACATAGAAAATATCCAAGAACCCTCCCCCTCTCTCTCTCGAATCTCTCTCAGCTCAGTTAATCCTTGTTTATATTGTCATAATATAGTCTTAGCTTTCCTCATCACTCATTCCGATTCACATAGTTTTTGTTTACCAAATATTCAACTCGTATGACTCTAAGTATTGTCTCTTCAATCTAAACTATTAATTACAACGATTTAATCCAATCGATAACTATTTACTGATTATCTCTAATAATTTTTTTTATCACTTCTTATCTTAATCTAACTCACTTTAAAGTGTTTAATTTTGGTTGAAAAGGAATTATAATTTTTTGCCAATACAAATTTCCAAAATGTCCCCGAGGTTAGTGAAGAGAAAATCGTGATTGGCCCAACATCACAACTCTTCCGCAGCTCAAAATTACGAGTCAATTATCAACAGTCTCCGTGTTGTTCAAAGGCAACGTTGATTTAAACCACAATCAACTGCTTAGACACAAGATGCTATTCTTCCAGTTTTTATGTGAAAAGAAAACATCATGTTTCTTAACAATTATGAAAGAATACACAAAGAAAAGAAAAGTAACAAACACAGAGGAGCCACTGTACTTACCCAGAGGACTTGCTGAGCCTGGGCTGACTCCGCAATCTGATTCCTTGGAGCTTTGCGAGTTCTGCGAGTATGCGGGCGAGAGCAAGGGGCTCAGTGACCTGGGCCTGATCCCCCCGGTGGTGGGGCTGACGGGCCTCAGGACGGGATCCGGGGACTTGCTTTCCGGAGACGGTGTCCTGAGGAATGAAGGCGAGCCGGGCCCCCCGGACTGACTGTCACACCGGCTGCAGATCGACAGTCGGGGCACGGGGCTCGCCATCGCACGGGCGTCCATGGATCGGGCACGATTCACGGGAGACCTGCTGGAACACAAGAAACACACCAATAAGTGAAATGACTGAACAAAATTGGTTGATTCAAGACTCCCCTCCTCTTTCTTGTTTTCCCGTTTTATCTTTAGTCATGATATTATACATTGAGAAAGAGTAAAATATTCCTTTTCTTTCTGTTTTATCTTGAGAAGAACTTTTTTCTTTCTTACAAAAGTCGATAGTAATTATACTGCTGGAAACAATTCTGTAAGCTAAGTGTAAGTTTTGTGATCGATTTACTTATTTTTGCATTTAATTTCTTTAAAAAAAATTCTTGCTGTGTCTAAGACATTTATCTCAAAATATTACAGGCAAAATATCAATCGATTTTTGAAAGAAAAAATAATTAAGTTACATTTATATAAAAAAGAAAACATTTTGTTTTCTGAAATTTATAAATATTTCATAATTAGTATCAAATGTATATGAAAAAAAGTATCGATAAGAATAAAATTTAATCAGTTCTATATATAACATTAAGCATTATTACCCAACACTGAAATAAAAGTATCCTTTGTTTTATTACGGATTTCAAATTGCAATAGAAATATGAACATTGTCCTTTGAATACATTTATCATTGTGAATGAAATCATTTTCACTATACAATATCATCACGTAATATTTATCATCAATTATAATTGTATAAAGATAGAAATGTTAGAAAATTAATTTCAAGCGCTCGTTGACCTATGGAATGAGATATGTGAAAAATGATAAAAGAACCGCTTTTGCAAGCACGGAACTAATTAATATTCTTAATATTTTGCTCGTGTATTGAAAGTTCTAAAAAGATTTTAAATTATAGCAATGCATTTTTTCTTATCGAAAAGAATTACCTTTTTAAGAGCTAATTACCTTAATTTTGCTAAGACTTAAGTATAATTAAACATATCTTATGCTAAAATAAATTCTAAACAACGTCAGAATAATATTTAACTTAAATACGTTGTTGAGAATTTATTATGGTGATTGAGAATGATTATGATGAAAGTAACTTACTTTCATCAAATACTCGATAATGCAAAAAATTATAACAAAATTGTATTTCATATCTTACAAGAAACTTCACCTTATTATTATTATTTTTTTTAATCAAAGAATGAATTCCGAAGGCTTTAATGAGTAAGGAAAATATTTAGTATGCGTAGTAAATAAATTCTTTAAGTAATTATTTCTCAAAATAAAAACTGAAACATCACGCATCATCTTTAAATGGAGACAAATACCTCATTATTCTTGATAATAAACAAAACACAAGTCAAAGAAACATATTTCAAAAACGTAATTCAATATTAAAGATTTAACGAATCCACAATCTTAAAGAGAAATAGAAGGAGCTTTAACATTGTTTCTTGGGAACGAGAAAGGAAAGAATTTCCTCGTTTACCAAATGAATTATTTAAATTCATCTCAACATTTATCGTTTATTCTCTCAGGGGTGAATAAAAAACGGAAATACAAGAGGATGCATTTAAAAGTTCATGTTTTATTTTAGAAACATTTTCACGTAGTGGAAATACAGAATTCTCAGAACGTGAGAGCAATTTATGAAAATGATCTTCGTGATAAGTGGGAATTTTAACATTAATATAATCGGTCTACGGAGTTTGATATTTCTCTGGAGATGAATACTTAAAAGGTTTTTACTAAGGGCTCTCTGAAAGAGATGTCATCATTAAGTTTAAAAAGAGAAACAAAAAAAAGTCTCTTTTTTAAAAAGGAATATTTTATTCACAGATATCAATTCAGTTTAATGTGTAAAATTTGCTTTAAAATTGCGGTAATGTGCAAAAAGTTCAAATTTTAAAAATTCTCTTACAACGCATATAAGTTTAAAAAAGATTTCAGTGTCTCTTAAGATAGGAATTTATGAATTATTTTAATACGTAGTATAGTCAAACAATTTCTGGAATGGTTGCCTACAGTTTAACAAGTTTTGGTAGGGGAAGCAATTTCTCTTTCTGAGGTTTATGGTACTAATAAGGAAGGTTCTGAGCCCCCTGGGAACCAGTTCCATGCGATATATCGCAAATACGTATAACAACATATATGATTACATATTATCACTAGTCCATTTGGTTTGGGATAGATAGCTGACGACGAGGAAGCGGAAGTTGCACCTTCAAGGACGGAGCTCCTGGGTATAACAGTCGAAAAGAAAGTCGTAATTGTGGTTTGCTTTATAATCTTCTATTTTTCTTGTTAAATTTCTTTATAGCACTTTAAAAGTTCGCTCATCTCATGTTCAATTGCATTAAACGTTTGGTATTTTAATCCTAACAAAGTCGTTCAGATTTCGGAGAATACACCAGCTAACCTATATACCGTTAACTTTAGTTCTTTACTCTTCTTCCTCTTCCAAACGCTGCAGCGCGTCTTACTCTATTAAATACTTATTTTTTAGCTCTCTATTGGTATAATACTGTAATTAAGCATTGTCTATCACTTCAACATCTAATTTAAGGGTATAGACAAGCTCCGCAATTATTCAAATTGCTTCCGTTATTTGAAGATTGTCAAACGATTCAACAGTGTTTTGGGAACGTTTTATGCATTTTTTTCACGTCTTGTTTAGAAATTTATCTCTCTCTGCATCTCAAGTCAATTTAAAGTTGTAATGCTCTCTAAAATGACGTATAATTTCCAAAATTCGCGAAGGGTTACTACATCAATTTCTGTTGCTGCTACAACTTGGAATTAAAGTCGCTTTGAAAGTAGTTATCTATAATAACCCTGTGTTATTGGTTGTAGGATAGCTGATGTGTTTTTAAGAAGTTATACTGAATCTATGCTTGGCTGTAGATCAATAAGAGCCTAGGGGGAGCTTGGAGAATTATCAAGCAGGAGAATAATTTTGAAAGTACTACCTTTTTTCAAACAATAATCCTAGACTGAGGGTATGAAACAGTTCAAAAAGTAATTTTCAGATAAAGCTTGATCATCCATGCCTTTTATTTGCTTGTTGGTAAATGAGAAGACTGTTTTTATTAACATTCTTAAATGAACATAGGTTTTCAGTGCGATAGACCAAGAAAATCTTTAAATTGAACCTAGAGGCATTCCTTCCCATCAACAACGTGGTCCTACTTTTAAAAGCTTTGAAACTGAGCATAGCCTTAGCTTCTTTGGGCATATAAGACTTACCAGACATTTTTTTCCCACCAAAGCCCTATTTTATCTACATTGTATACGTAGTAGTCAGTAGTTGTCTTCTTTAATTAATCCATCCAATTCATCAGAAATTTTTTCTGCTGCTTCTTCATCCACGCTCCCATCTCACCGCTGATTATTCAATTATGAAGATGGAACTTCCGTTTAAACCGTTGAAACCATCCATGATTTGCTGTAAACGATTTTGTCGATTTTCGCCTTCTCGTATCTTCATTGCCTCAAAGATACTACGTATTTTAAGTCGAATTTTTAAAAGGCTTATCGACATATTATTTTCCATCTGGTTTTCAAATAAGATAGCCAATAATTTCTCCGTCTCTTGAATAAAGCTTTTCGGGGCATAGTTATTATGGCCTTTAATCATGTAGTTGTTTTTACCTCCTCTTTCGCTGTAACTTGATCCTTTAAAATCGTTGAAATTGTCGAATGTACCAACTTCAAGTTACATGCTATTTCTTTAACTGTTTTCGTGGTCTTGTTTGATTTTTATTACCATTATCATTTCAAATTCAATAGTGTTCTTTCGTTTCTTAACAATTTCTCTAGATGATGCCTTACATTTTCCTTTCGTCGACATCTATACTATTTCGGAGCTTCAAATATTTTTAAACAAAAAAACTTTTTTGCGCAGTTACTGATTGGTGGAGTGAATTGATTGAAAAGTGAATAGAAAGCCTATAGTATGCTCACTGCGCATGTCACCACGTCACTGATCGATACTTAAGGTGAGAAAAGGGATTCCTCGAATTGCAAGTCAATACACATTTGATCTAAGAGTGAGTTGTAAAGCTGGTAGATAGAAAAGTGAGGAGTACTTGCATTCTTGGTAAAGTCTATTGGTTATTTCTAACAAAGAGGCATTTTCATTCGGATGATTTTGAAATTTCGTCTTCAGAGCAGCGTGCCAACAACAATTTCTGTATTTAGCTGAAGAAATCACTATCTGAGATCTCTGAGATGCTAGCAATAACACACGGGAACAATACGATGAAAAAAAAAAGTGGTATACAAATGACACAAGCCCTTTCTTCAAGCTCGTTCAAATATTGAAGACGATCTTCGGAGTGGATGCTTCTCCTCTTAAACCGCGGAAAAGAGTGTTGACAGTGTTAGACAAATTTAACGCGTTGTCTGAAGAAAAATTTTCAACAAAGAAGATCCTTAAATAGCTACGTGGAGATGATTTCATTGAGATCCTTAGATAGCTACGAAATGAAATCAGACGAAAATGACCAGCAAAATAGGTCGGAGAAGACTATTTTTTTGTTGCATGACAATGCATCGTAGCAACGCTTCCTGATTATGAATAAGTTCCTTGCCAGGCAGAATGTTATGTTTCTGTAATATCCAGGTAGAATGTTATGTTTCTGTAACATCCAGGCAAAATGTTATGTTTCTGTAACTTCCGACATACTATCATCAGGTTATTAACTATTTCCACGATTGCAAAGGAAATTGAAGCTTTATGCTGATTTAGAAGAGGTGAAGGGAAGTGCTACGAAGCGATTGAAATTTTTTTCTAAAAATGAGTTTCCGGAAGTATTTTGAATAGTTATATGGACGGCGCAATAAGAGTGAAAATTCAGAAGAACAGAAATCTAGAGGAAAATAACACATCGATCAATAACTCCCAAGACTAACCCAGAAATGGCGCTCGTAGTAAACCAGTAACCAGGTCTTTCTAGAGTACTAACCTTTGCTTGAAACGTGTCAAAATTTTAAGTCGATCGGACCAGGAAAAAGGTTTTTTGAAGTGAAGTGAAAAAGGTTTTTTCCAAGTGGGTGCCGCGATTGCTTTCGATGGAACAAAAACAGCAACGAGTCGATGATTCAGAACGCTATTTACTCGCAACAAAAAAGATTTCTTGCGGAAAAAAAAAAAAAAAAAAAAAAAAAGGAAAAAAAAAGATTTGGAAAAGAGTTGGAACGATTGTATCACCCTAAAAGGTGATTAACAAAAGGTGTTATGTTGATGAATAAAAAAAAAATTTGCAAAAACAATGTTGTTTTCAATTTTAGACTCGGGAGTTATTGATCGATGTGTTAAAGTAAAAATACTGTACATATTTTCAATAAACCATCATTGACCAATTCCCGGAACTTTTTGACTAATTGGCGAATAACATCTTCCTTAAATAACATTTGTGGTTGCTTTCTGTAACATTAGAGTTATGTTACCAACTTTTTTCCATCCAAATGAAATGTAGTTATGCAAAATAAGTAAGTTTTAGAAGTGGAGTGAATAGATTAATTAAACTGTATAAAAGTGACAGAGAATTGAACTGAAGAAGATAAAGTTACAGTAATAAGAAGAGTGTTACTGTGAAATTCCCGGGAGTATATTTGCGTGTCAATGGGATTTGTGGAGAATAGGACCCAACTCTGTCTGGTTGACTGACTATTTGAAGGATTTACTTGCACCATATTACGTAAACGCAATCTGTGCTATAATATGAAAATTGTAAGAATTCGTTTAAAGGGAACTGAAACTGGTTGAGAGAATTTCCCTCATTAGAAAATTAATGAACTCTATTTTGAAACAAAATATACTATTTTAATTACTTTAAATAGGCTTGTATTTAATTTGAAATTGGATTTGTGATTGGAGAAACATTTGAGATGTCTGACAAGACGGGAGACGGGTAAGAGGATTACATCATAACCTTACTTTCTAAATGTATAAATAGAAAACAAGTTATCGAAAATATAAAGTCTATTTAAATACATTTAGAAAGTAATTGCTCCCTCCATTATTGGTTCTATTACGGGATTCCTTAAAGAATTTAAAGCATTTTGTCTCAATTCAGTATCCTTAGGAACATGTACTTGTGCACAATAAAGTGATTTGGTTGGTTTTATTAGCTTCGCACTAGAAGCAATGCGAGAGCTTTTGGCGACGGACCTCTTAATTTCGAACCTCGATCAAGTGACGAGGACGACACCTGAGCTGGCACCCCCCTCCTAACTTCTACATCACACTAACTGGAGGACTTAGAGCCCTGTCATATTTGACGTGCATCAGTCCGGCTACTCGACGGATCTTTAGTGACAACAAAACTGTAACCTACAACTAGATGAAAACCGTCGGCCACGAGTTCGCTGCCATATACACTTAGCCACCGCATAATAAAGTGAATCGAATTTAAAAGATGTTTATATAAATCGTTCTCTTTGTGAACATGTTTCATCTTTAGCAGGCATTTTATACAATATTCAAGAATATGCATTCTGTCATATTTAATTTATTGTTTTAATGAAATTAAAATTGATGCAATAAATAGACTTTAGATCTGCAGACTTGTGGTCAATGGATGGAAAGTCAAAATTCAGTTCCATCAAAAAAAGCTTTGAAGAATATTGGACTGAGGGATATTGAACAGTTTGATCTCAATATCTTCAAGTACCAACCATGATAGGGAAGTTTGAATAGAATGTTGTAATCTTATTTGTGTTATTGTTTAATCGTGTCTTAAAATCATGAGGTATGGTGCCAATGGGTAGTCGTATAATTTAGTAGCGAAAAACAAGAAAACAAATATGCTAGTAAAATTAAGTACAAAAAATATGGCAATCTCAGATGTTCAAAATTTGTTACATTAGGACATAGATGATAAAAATGTCAAAAACGTCAAAAAATAAATATATGAAATAATTGCTAGATATATGTTTATTATTTCATTAAAATGTATGAAAAATATACTATAAGATGGAATTTAATTACCTGCATTTAGCATGTAAAAAGTATAATGAGAGGGGAAAAGTTATATCCAACTTTACCTGCATTGTTTTAATACTACTTTTTTACTTTTTGTTGCAAAATCTAAGTTTTGAAAGCGCGCGCACACATACAATGAAAATTATCATATATTTTCGTCATTGTTTTTCACTTATTTACAAAAATTAGTACTATTATTAAAAATATCAATGATAATCAAGGAGAATGTTACCCTTTAACCTGTTAATATATGACCTTTTACCACTTTCTGGCTAAAGGTCAAAAAGGAATCATAAAAATGTTTTCAAATAAAATGCATTTGTTACCTTTTTTCTTAGAAATGTTGTTCAAAGAATATAGAATGAAATATTTCATTAAAATATCGGTTGCATGTTTCTATTTTTTTTGTAAGGACGTGCATATAACATATAGGCCACGGTAATTGATTTGTCTTGATCGGAGGCCGTGACCGGCGTTGATGGAAGTTAAGAGAGAGATGTGTCTGCTCACACTTGCATCATTCTCGTCTCTTGAAGGCAGTTCAAAATTTTTAGGTCCGCCACCAATAGTATTCGTGCTGTTTCTAAATGCCGCGTTAATAAGCAATTAAGTAAGATGCATGTAAAATTTAGAATATGTAACTTCAGTTTTAAGTTAGATTTTTGTTATGAAGGATCGCTCGTATTTACTTCAAACATATTCACGAATTTAAATGCTGAAAATTGGAGACGTTCTAAGTCTGCTACGCGTTGAATGTTATCATTTATAATCATTATCAATGCTATAGAACTTACTTATGAAGATACGATTACTTGATTTTAAAAGGATTATTGCAGATAAAATCCTATAAACAAACAATATTGAAACTCGCTAACCTTTTTCTTACGGCTGGTAGAGAATAGCTTGACTGTGATGAGGTGACTTTCTCGTCCTCGACGTGTACATCAGGAAGAGACAATCGGACATACACATGATCCTGGCAGGCGGAAGAATGGGTGACGGCGCTAGGCCGGACAGGTGGCATACCGGACGTCGTGGGGCAAGACGAGGACAAAAACGGCTGGGATGGGTGGGTCCTTTGAGGCTGCTCTCGGAAAATGCTGAAATTCTGGAAGAGAGAGAATAATTATAAAGATGGTAAGATAAATTGATCCATTTGGTTACGATATACATATAGAGATATCGTAAAGTTTTTATTATAACTAAGAAATAACAGAGATATCTAGATAAAATTTATTCTGTATATTTATTGATTCTTATGTACAAAGAGGCAAATAAGAGTTATTCATATTGATTTGTATGGTTTCGGGAAGCCATAGCATGAAGAAAATAGAGTTTAAACTGCTGAGTTCTAAGGCGATGGCATTCGAAAGATTAAGAAACGTTGGGAGAAATGTATAACCCTGAATGATGACTATGCTTGAAGGTATTAAGAATAATAATAAAAAATTAAGTTTCTATTTCAGTTATTTTAGTAATAATTGAAACTTTTCGATACTTCTGGGTAAAAGTTAAAATTTTACAATACTTCAGGTTACTTCAATCTAAGCTTCTTGAAACAAAAAAAAAAAATCAACATTATGAACGTGTCAAATAATAAGCAGAATAAATTTTATTCGGATATCTCGGTCATTCTTACTGATAATTAAGACTTTACTGTACCCCCTCGTACATGGGTACTGTCCATATATATATTAACGGGTCTGATGAGGTATTTGACATTCGTTGTACTCACTGAAATGGATTTTACTACTAAATGCTAATACAATCCCACAAAAAATTAAAATCTGTATTTCTGGATTAACACAAATAATTCTGCAATGAATTAAGATAACTGTTTACATTTTTTTTTAAAAATTTTCAAAATGAACCTCATTTAGTTAATCATTTTTTAAAATATTCATAATAAAACGAATTGAAAATTATAGGGGAAAAGGAAATCACAAAAAATAAACCATAATAACGAATAGGAAATAATCTTTAACAGGAAGTAGTTTCAGCAATTTTATGAATCTTTTTCAAATATTTATACCCTCAAAAATTATTATTTAATAGTATTTTAAGCCTTCCAACCGAATTTTAAATATTTCTAGTTTAATTTTCGAAGGAGTATTTTCATCTTTTAAATTATTACTTATATTTTCGATATGGAATTTTAATCCTCATGCCAAAGGGTTTCTTATTATTGAATCTGATAATACTCCCTTCAAAAATATTTGTACTTTATATAAGGTTTCTGTATATATGACAAAATGTTGCTACGTTTATTATAATTTTTTAAAAGTATTTTAAAAATTTTGACATTTGTTCCATCTTGTAAATATAATTTTCACTGAGTGCATTTTAAGTGGACTTCCTTGTGCCTAATTTGAGTTTTTTTTAATAACTTGGAAGGACTTTGACATCTTTCATATTGAAACGTTTTTAAATTTAGGAAGAAATTAAATTTATTGTGAAAAATCATTTTTCACTTTTTAATATTTTAAATTTTTTTTACATGAATCTCTTTCTAAAAATATCGTACAACTACTAATACATTATGTCCTTTCTCTCTCCAATTCCAGTTCACGGAAGTTAAAAACTAATTTCTTACAAAAAATTTTCAGCCCTTCCAATTATAAATAAAACTCAATGATATTTTTAATTCATAAAATTTAATTTTTTGAAAAATCAGTTTCAAACAATATACATATTCCAGTAAATTTGCATTTATTCAATGATAGTTTGCATTTTAAATTATGAACGTACATATTCTAAATACTTGTGTGTCAAATCCTAGGATATTCTGTAATAATAGTTTTTAATTATAAAAAATGACATGACTTAAAATTTCTTGGATTTAATTACTATTGTGACATATACCCATAAAAAAGAAACTCAATTAAAAATATCAGATACTTAATATTCAACGTAATACTTTAGCAACTTTGAGGCTGCTTGAAACAGAGCATAAATTTGAAATTAATAATACATTGCTTAATAACACAATTTCATTTTAAAAACTGGTATTCGATCAATATAATTTTCCTTGTAAATTAATCTTGACAAGGTTTCTTTTTTTAGGCGAAGATCGGCAGACTCGGATTTTTTTCATTGCAGATAAAATTACATATAACAAAATATTAATGTAATATTAATATTTTGTTATATGTAATTTTATGAAATTTAATTGTTTTATTTAATTTTATTTTTTTATATTTTTTTTTTTCATTCAAGCATATTACTTTCGTTACATTTATATTCGATTTTTTTTTATTAATTAAAAGCGCAATATCTAAGTTATTTGATTTGTAAAAATAAAAGAATATAAGAATTTGTAAATGATGAATTTTTAATTCGATTGTTCGCTAAGAAAAGGTTACAGAAGCAACTACTTTCGATATGATGGTTTAGAATAAAACAGTCTATTAACATTGTTACTCCTTTCTATTCACACATATAAATAAAATTATGTCATTTTCTATTTAACCAGTTTTATTTGCAATGTTTAAATTAAATCTTTACATTTATAGAATTATTTTAAGTAATAAAATGCATACATTTTATAGACGTAAAACTGAAAATTTCTTTTATAAAGTAGAAAATTTCAGTGAGGCTAATTAATAATAATCAGGTTAAATTTTAGGCTCATAGAAGAAGAAAATTTTCATTAGGCTCGTAACTGATCAGAGCAAATATACAAAGCATGTTTTCACATTTCATTTGTTAGAAAGAAATTGAAGTAACAAAGATTAAATAAATTTGTTAATTTTCTTTTGAGATTATATTGATTGTACTTAGTTCGCCACTAAGGAAATTAAGCAAATAGTATTACTTTACCTTAAATCCGACAGATGGCGCTTGTTATTTTTTGAGTTATTTGCGTTAGTTTCCAAATGTCGTAACTCTTCAACTGATTACTAGTCTCTGTTACTAGAGTCAAAACCGAAATTTCTTTCTTTTTTTTTTTCTTTTTTTTTTTTTTACGATTATTGAAGATGATCCATTAAATGAATAGGAATTTTAAAAATTATTTGAGGATACTTTAAAAAAGAGAACATAAATTCAATGTCTATGGAGTGCAATAAATGTTGCATTAAATTTTTTTTTTAAAAAATTTAAAAGTTGTAAAATGCAAAGCGGAATTATAAAATCAAGGATTAATGCTATAAAAACCATTATTTTTTTATTCTTCATAATTTTACATTATCCCCTTCAATTTACAACCCATCATGATCACTATTTCGCTCCTGAATTTTCTATTGATCAAAGCAATGTTAGAGGTCGTTTCCAGAAAACATGTTCATGGTCTCCCTCGTTTTGTCTCTTACAGATTGAAATACCAGAACCATGACGACCTTTCAGTGCTGGTTTCATCTTGAGAAGAAAATCAGATGGGTATGTGATTGATCCGTAGTCGATGATTGATTGTTTTATTAACGTCGCACTGAGAAGCAACACAAGGGCTATTGACGACGGACCTCGTAATATTGAATCTCGGTCAAGTGACGAGGATGACACTTGGGAAAATCCATTGGAAAACATACATATTACAAAAATTACGACACCCGAGTAGGCACCTCCCTCTCAAAACTTCCAAACCACGCGATTGGCAGTACTTGAGATCTCGACAAATTTAATGTACATCAGCCCCACCACACGATGAGTCGAAAGTGGTATTGGGGCTCGTACCCAAGACTCGACGAAGTTCGAGCAAGTTCGCGACATGACCACCACGGCTACGTCGTACGGGTATGGTCGAGTGAATAAGTGAATGTTCCCACACAGAGAGGGATTTTATATTTAGTCAAAAATAAATATTGACGAACATAACAGTATGGGTCGAGGCTGTGTCCAAAGGAAGAATTCATTCTTGAACACGCTTTCCTCTTGCTAAAAGTTTTGGACAAAAATTGCCGAACAGATTCTTATTCAATTCCTTCGTTTCAGCAACTACAAAAGTATTAAACCGATGGGTTTTGCGGATCAAGGGTTCCCCATTGATTAGTGAAATCAGGGCACGATCCCACGACTCGATGAAAACCGTCAGCCAGGTTACAATGGCCACATTAGCTTCTTTAGTAATGGAATAACAGGGAACATTTTTCAGATAAGTAAATTAAAATCCATTAAATAGGAAGGAATTTTCCAATATTTATGTACATGAATAACGTTTAAATGATTTTTTCTCAAATTTACGAATTAAAAATGCTTTAATTTTCTTTAACAAAAAGAAAAAAAAAAAAAAGCGTTTCCTATTTTGCATTTTTAAAATTATTTTCAAGTCTTGGCTTGAAGATTCTATGAAGCATACTCAATAATCTGTCAATTTTACCTTCCAAATAAACCAGGATTGGAGAGAAAATGTAACTTCAAATATTAATAATAATAATAAACTTATCAT
Source organism: Nephila pilipes (assembly GCA_019974015.1). Classification (NCBI taxonomy): domain Eukaryota; kingdom Metazoa; phylum Arthropoda; class Arachnida; order Araneae; family Nephilidae; genus Nephila; species Nephila pilipes. Next base: position 679,755 of record BMAW01044454.1, read on the forward strand.
TAAGTGCTCCATGTCAAGTTCCCCCCCCCCTTCAGGAGTGGACGGACTCATTGTAGGGATACATAAACTAGATGTGAACAAATTTACTCATCATCTGTATTCTCAAGTGCAATTATCTTGTATCCTGCATCGCCACTACTTAAAAGTGTTTCAATAAATTACATTAATCTTATACATTTATGTTCCATTCAGAATAATTTATCATAATATAATGCATGTATTTATCATTAAGTAACAATCTACTTTGATATTCCCACGAAAAAAAATAGGTTTGCTTATTGTAAAATTTCTAATATATTACACTTAATCATGCATTATTAATACTTTTGGTATTATACAGTTCAAATGGTATTTACACGTTTTAGAACGACTGCGAGGCCATTTTTCAATGTTTAAAATATGAAGTTTTTTGACTGGTCACTCTGATAGTTTTGTTTCTAGACTATATGTCTACAGCATGTGTCCTACGATAGAAAGGCCTGTCGATAAATTTTTAGTGGTATTACGCTTCCCATTCTTCTTTCACTATTTCCCAGAGCTCATCAATCATTGAGAGTTTGCGCTTAAGAATATCTCTTTTCAGAGGATCAAATGCACAGGTGAAATGTCAGGAGAATTTTCAGAAATGTGTTGTAAAGGTATACATGCAATATTTGGTTCAGTTTTTATTTTTTCAAAGAATACCGTAGATGCTTTTGAAATACGACTAATGGCTTTGTTTTGATGCAATTTCTTCTCTTTGAAAGTCGTTGGAATAAACAAATTGAATTTCTTCTGTAAATATATATCTGACTTACGCCACTCTCGTGATAGTAAGAGGATTTGATTTTAAAACTGTGTTCCACTCTTCTTGTTTTTAATTTTCCATTGCAAGAGAAATTTATGATAATCATAAAGTCTATACTAAAACTTTCTTTGCGATCTCGGAATCCGGTTTGGACATTTTTATATACGCTCTATATCACATTTTTTTAAAATATGCCAATTATTTATTAACTGGCTTATAATATCAATTTATAGATGTACGTAGAAGAGATACATAAGTTATCAATATGAATGATTTCCAATACTATTTATTCATAAATGTACATGGTACAGATGCAAAGGCGATCAATATAAATAACTAATTTTCAATATTATTTATACACAAATGTGTATAATACAGATGCATAAGTAAAGAGTTCTGTAAAAGGGGAGAATCTCTCCCTCAAGGGAAGGGTTCATGAACTTTGTGACATTGGGCTATTCGCGGTTTCTCTTCACTAACCTTGGGGACTTTCAATTGAGATTGATTGCTTTCGCTAAACAACCTTTGCCCAACCAAAAATGAAACGGGATGAAGAACATTAATATATAAAGCAGTTAGGAATGAAGTGAAGCAGTTAAATTGAGAATTATATAAACTCCATCTGAAGGAGTAGAGTATCTGAAGGAGGATCAGAGAGGCGTTGTAGTGAGAGGAGGTGGAATCTAAGTGCTATATTATAGGAAGTTGGATTTACAGATTACTATTGAGGTGAGGTCCGAGTAGAGATCTCTCGGATTGAGAATTGTTCTAGTATTTTCAGCAGTTGTTCCAGATTCGGAGTTGCAGTTGATAAGAGATATTGGTAAGAAGTTGTTAGATTATTATTGGTGGGTTGAATTAAAGCGTTAGTAAACTTAACCTGGAGAGCACTATTATTGATGTCATAGCAGATATATAATAATAAATTGTGAAAGTTGTTTTAGTGGTTCTGTAATTATTGGTGTCTTAGTATTTAATATTTAGAATTAGTGATGGCACAAGATAACACCCGGAACGAACGGGTGTTACAACTTTACCTTACAAATATGTCAAAAAAAAAAAAACTGATTTAAATTTTTGTTCCACTACTCGTAGCAAATCGTTGACTTTTAAAACCATTTCACCCGTTTTTAAAACACGGATTAATTAAAAGTCGTTCAACAACCATCAAACGGTGTTAATACGTATGAGCTGCACAGTAGTCGAATCTAAGTTTAAAGATAAAAGCATAATCTTATGCAGCTGTCATATGTGTCTTTTCTACCTTTGCTTCAACTAAATGTATAAATTTTTAAGAACCTGCATTCGAAAAGAAATCATATATATATATTTTTTTATTTCAGAGTAAAAAGGGAATACTAAGGATACCTGGCCTTTAATTCAACCAAAATAACGATCTTTTAGATCAGAAGTTTCGGGTACTCAAAAATAGAGTACTTTAGACAACGTCTAAAATATTTCTTGTTGACTGTCATGACCGCAGTCGTGCTCTCGTCGTAAGGTAAGGTAAGTAGAATATCAAAATGCTCGAGTTATGTAGATCAATACTTCCTTTTCATCTGTAAAAAGATACGCCTTTAAGAATCTCTCTCTGTGAAAGTATTAGCCGCATTGTTGAGTATTTTAAGTTGTGTATAAGCCAACAGTGAACGGCTTTTCAATGGCGTACCAAGTGGGGGGGCGGACCACCTCTGGTTTCTGATCACGGGGAGTCTGCGAAGAACCTTAAGTATGACTCGAATAACCTAAGTATGAATTTAAAATAGGGACTTAGTATTCTATAAGAATGATTGCAGGTAAATGTGGTGTATTTATGCTAAAGAGTTTATGTTAGTGTTATGTTTCAGAGTTATGAAGCACAGATGCTGTAATTTTATAAGACAAGTTAAAACTCGCAAATAACCAGTTGTTTTTCTATACACAGATAAGTTTTAATTTTTTTTTAAATATCGAAAACGTAGATTAATATGCTTTTTTTTAAATACATTCATGTCCGTAAATTAAGGATAATTCAGAATCACGCGAAAATCGAACTCTAATGTAAAATTTCATTGGTAGAATTATCACACGCATCTTCAAGAATAATATATAAATTACAGGAAGCCATCAGATGACTCCGATACTATGTCGTAATGACGAGAATGTAAGAGAGATGTATATAAGAAATGATAGCAAAGTATTCTCATGCGTTCCGCAAGCTGTTTAGTGACACAACCGATTAGTTATGACACAAAGGTCGCTTGTGTATGATATTTTACGTGGTAGAATTATCGGCCACCTGGAATCGGATATTTCCTTCAGTGTATTCAGATGGAAGTATCAGATGAACATGGAATCGTCCAAAGTGTCACCTCTAGACTTTAGTAACGATTTCAAAGTGATGGACGCAGTCGACATTACAGTGCAAGTCGTTCTAGAGTTACAACTCAAAACGACGAACGGTATTTGGAAGTAACTGCAAAAAGAAGCAAACTGAGCACAGCATCATACCTTTCTAGTCAGCTGTCTTCAGACAGAGTATAATAGTTTCAAAGAAAACCGTGTGCAGACGCTTAGGACATATTGATCTATATGCTCGCCGGTTTATCAGATATGTTCCTCTCAAGGCAACTCACTATCGGGGGGTGGCTAATCTGGAGTAGAGAACATGTGAACATCGTGACAGTGGGCTTGTGTGCTGTTTTTCGACTAGTCCAGGTTTAACTTGCAATCTGATTCATGTTGAATCATAAGTAGAACACCAATTGCCCGCTACCACCTAGATACCGTCATTGAATGAGACTGTTATTATGGTTCAGGATTGCTCGTTTGGAAAGGAACTATACTGATCTCCAGAGCAGATCTACATGTGCAAATAGGAACCAAGACAGGTCAAATGTATCGGGACATCATTCTGAACAACATGTAAGTTTGTTTAGAGGTACCATGGGCGCAGAATTTGTATTTATGGATGACAACGCCCATCCTCGTTATGCAAACATTGTAAACAAATGCCTTCAATCTGAGGATATTACTAGAATGGAATCATCAGTCTTCTCCCCTGATTTGAATTCGATAGAGCATGTGTGGGATATGCTTGGCCTATAAGTTGGAGCAAATCAACTCCCTTCTACATGAGTACTGGAAATTTGGAGAGCATTGCTTGCTGAGTGGAGTAATCTTCCCGAAGAATAAGCTCAATAATTTGATATTCAGCATTCCTTGGAGCTGTACGGATTGTATTTCATCATCTGTAAGAGGTACAGGGTATTAACTATCCTACCAATCATGTAATGGTAAGTTTTTAGTAATGGGAGATATTTTTTGTAATTGCTCCAGAGTCCAAAATTCGTAGAGTTTATGAATGGTATAAAGCATACACCCTCGGTTTTTTTTTTAAATTATTTTTTATTTAATAAATAGGCTTTATGAATAAGTCACATTTGTTTTGTTTCTGAACCTTTATTTGACTGAGCTGGCCTTATCCTTAATTTATGGACATGAGTATATATGTTCGTCTGATAGATATAAGTTGTTTTCCCTGATCTTAGGATTTTTTTTATTTTCCCAATGAATTTAACTCTTTAATTTTTATTAAAGAAATGTTAAATACATATTTGTATTGGTATTTGTGGCAAGCATTTTAATTACGGAGTCCCGGGGAGATTTCCACCCGAGGACTTGATACTTGAAGGTCCTCCATTAACGTTTGCTGTTTATCGTTTAGCTGCAGTGACTATAGTTGTATAAACGTATGTATCATCCGATCTTTGAAATAATAAATTATGGATAAGGATAGAAGTTTTAAGGTAATAGTTGTTATATATATAATTTCGAATTAGATAAAATAGCATAATGTCATTGAAACTTTTTTAATTAATCTAATGAAAGGTATTAAAAAACTTAAGTTTTTGAAATTGATGTAAAATTCCTTGCATATTTAAAAGCATTGTATGTAAAAATTTACAATATTTTCGATGTTATTTGTTTCAATAATAAAAATAATGGATCTTTTATTTCAATATCACATTAAAAATATGCATTTTTGTGTTTAATACCTTTTGTTTTGAAAAGTTAAATTAAATAAGAAACATGAAACAATTTTTCTTTTCACATTCAATAATTCTCTACAAAAACTTTAATAACGATAATCATTTCATGGTTTTTACTATTCATACTTTCTTTGTCTCTTTTCAATGTGTATTTATTAATTGATATTGAATTTGACATTCACGGATGGACTACAGATACTTATTTTCAGATTCTTGAGCAGGCGTAGCTGAAAGAATTATTAATTTAGATTCTATGAAACATTATATTAGAATACTATTAGAGTTATTTTTAAATGACCCCAAAGTTCTTGTGTAATCGGAAACTAATGAACCTTTATCATCTACATAATTGCTTAGGTTTTGGTACTATAGACAAACCACTTTGCACAGATTAAGCGTAATATTACTACAATGAAAATTTAAACCATACATAAGATCATAAAATTAAAATATATTTTCATCTTAGAGTACTTAGCGATACAAAATTTGTATCAGTGAGCGATTATGTTACGATATACTCCCCCACAATTTTTGAAAAAATTTAAATTAACTTTTATGCTTAGATCTAATTTTTGTTTTGCTTTCAACCATCCAATATATTATAATATTTCAAGCTTTACTTGATAATTTTAGTCTTATATCTGGTTAGGCTCTATGCAAAATTCTTTAGTATTAGAAAACTTCTAAGGGAAAAAATAAGGACTCGGAACTTTTAGAAAAAAAAATAAGTTCATAAAAAACAAATAAGAAAAAATTCAAAAAGGTAAAGATTATTAATGGGAAGAAAAATAAAAGTCGGGATAAAAAATACCGCTATAAACTAAAACTATCAGAGCACTAGTACTAAGTCAATTGATCACATTGAGTGTATTTGAGTCTTGAAAAAATTTTTTTAATCAAGATTTGAATTTATTTATTAAAATTTTAGTTTTACCGTTGATTTTGAGACAGTGATAATTTTACTAATGAATATTCAAATCTGAATTTGAAATTTGTGTCAGTGAAGAGTGTTTGAGCTATGAGATTATTGGGTGATCATGATTTGTATTGCCGTGAAATTATTCCTTGAAAGCCTTGCAACAAAAGTTTTGATTTTTCTTTCAATATTGAAATCCTTTTATATAACATTAATCGTAACATACCTGGAAGTGTTCTTTATAGATGCAAGAATTCTATTTTGCATGAATTGGTTTTTTTCCCCATGTGTTGCTGACCAAACAGGAACGTTATTAGATCACGAAAAATGTGCTTCTTTAACTGAATTTTATTGTTTAATAAAGAATATACTACAACTGATTGATGAATAACTGGAGACAGATCTCTCAGATATTCAATGATATATGATGAGGAATGCAACTGAATTGGAGTTTATTTTATTTTTCAAGCGTCCACAACCCCATCAAATAACTAAAATTTGACGGATTCAATGCGCTGGAGCTCCGTATCATTCCCTCCGAAAATAATTTTGATTTATTGATTGCTTATTAACTTCACACGAAGAAGCAACACGAGGATTATTGGATTCGATCCCGTAATTTTGAACCTCAATCAAACTGATCTCGGACTACAGCTGAGTTGGTGCCTCATTCTTTCACACCATACCAACATGAAGATTTTGAGCCTTGATATATTTAATATATTGCAACCTCTCCACACGACGGGTCTTTTAGGCAATCAGAACTCGAATTAACGACTCAACTGAAATTACAGTGAAGGACCATGACCATTGGATTGTACAATAGATGCCGCATTGAAAATCGCTAGAGCTCCATTGAAAAAGAAATAGCCTCATGGCTTGAAGAATAAGGACAACAATCTCAATTTCACCAAAGACTGTTGAGCAAAATTGGAGGACACACTACACTAAAGTTCACTAAATTTCATTAGAGTTCACTAAAGTACATTAAATTTCAACTTATCATAAAGCTTTGTAACTAGTTCTCATATATTTTTCTCTTTAACTAACATTTGGGTTACTTTATTACCTTATTTGAATTAAAAATTTTGCCTTGTGGAAGAACAGTGGCTTATGTAAATTATCATTACTATAACATAAGTGTAGAGAAAAGGAAAACATCAAACAAAGAGATTGGGTGCATTAGAGTGATAAGAGGAGGTTGAGAAAGTAGTAAGAATAATGAGAACACGATATTGGTGCAAGTACATGCGAAGTGATATTTTAAGAATTAATTACTGATTTGAATCCATGATTTTATTGGGCTCGTACCCTGTCTCTAGAAATATATTCGGGATAGTATCTAGTTTTGATATTATTAAGATTAGCAAAATACGTATTTGTAATCTTTGGTTAGGGGCTTGATTAAGTAAACGCTTCTCATTAGTTATATAGTTTAACTTTGATATTGCTTATTCTAAATCTAAATAAAGAGAATGAACATTTTAGAATTTTTCTTTTTTGACTGACTATGTCTCTAACAATTCAAGTGAGGTACAGCATATCAGCTGAAGCTCATCCTCGTTTTTTCCCCCATCCTTGACCATTAACCAATGGATTATCCAAGGTAACTCATTGTCTATGACTATTGTACAGCTGTAGAACATCGATTCACAACCATTTTTGTTCTACAGAACTCTCCTACCAATACGATGAAGGCTTCTCAAATCGACTTTCTTTCTCTCCGATTACTTTCCTTATGCATTTTTATAACACACATTAAGGAATAAAATTTTATGCAGGTTTTAAGTTATGTTAAAAATAAATTAAATAAAAATATAATAAATGAAAATATATATAGCTTTTTCTATGAACGTTGGAAATAATTTTAAAATTAAACCCACACACCAATAGAAAATGCTTTAATTATAATAGTACTTAAATGCAATAAATGTATCAATAACATTCAAATTAATATTATTCATTAATGTCTGGATCGAAATGGATTTTTAAACAAGATCTTGAAATATTGGATAAGAACATCGGCTTACTTTGAAAAAGAATATCTAAATAATGTGTGATAGTTTGATAACAGAGGAATAATACTATAGAATTACTTATAATTACTGTATCTTGATGCATAATTATAAAAAGGAAGCGTAAATTTTTATTAGGTATAATTGAAAGAAAAAACGGGAAAGCTCATTTTTTTCAATAACGACCCTCTCCTTAAATTCCTTTCACAAATCCGTGGTTGAGAGTCTTGCTCTTGAACAAATTTTATCCAAACGAATTTAATTTGAGTTTGCAGTCCTCCACTATGAAACCGCTATTACATTTCAAAGCTACTAAGGTACAAAACCTTCTTAGAAAAACAAAAATCTCTGCGTAAATGATTTTCTTTATAATGGAGATCTCCTTTACTGAAAACTTTTCATAGCGCGAACTTCTTTCTCCTTATAACCATTTTCCCTGTCCTGCCACAGAAAACTAAATTTTGCAACAAATTCCTCAATAAAAATGCTGTGCACTAAAAATTGCAAATCAGCTCTCAGCTCCAAACTCTACTGAATAAAAGACCTTCCCCATAAAAAAAAGCATCCCGGACATGCCGGTCCCATCCCTGACATCTGCGAATGACAAACAGTGCCCTCCCCCACCTCGACAACCTCATGTGGCTTATTAACTTCTCTACCGCCCACGTCATATCGATTACTCCCAACTTAATCGATACTCGTGACTCCGTAATTTAGCGAGGAACTAAGGTACAGACTAGTTTTTCCGAGATTGTAAGATGAGAAACTCTTTTGTACAACTCCCCCCTCCCTTTTTGTTTCTTCTTTTTTTTTCATTGTTGAGGAGTTTTGTTCCATAATTTTTCACAGCGTTAAACTGCTGAGAACATTTTGGATAACGAGTTTATTTTTAATTCTTTTATGTGAAGGCGCTAGAGATGTATGGGATTCTATGACGATAACAATGACAGGTTTGCTTCAGGGGGGTTGTTGCCTTTTTTGAAAAAAAGTTTCAATTTTCGCGACACACGTGTTCTTCCATTTTAATGCTTCGTTAGTTTATAGAGAGCTTAAACCGTTTATGCATTCGGGATTTTTAAGCTTTGTGCTTTGAAACAATGGCGAAAAAAAATAGTAAATTATAAATAAGATATTGTTTTAGTTAATTGATGTTAAATGTTCTGAAATTAATTTTTTTATTACAATGGAATTATTTATCGTGCATATCGAAAACTTTTAGATTTTATCTAAAGAGGTCTCATTATTAAAAATCACCTTAAATCTCAAAAAGTGTCGCATGATTCAACTCTAGAATGTTAATGAAGCGTTTGGTGTAATTCTACTAATTTATAATGTTCACTAGAACTTTTTTCGTAAATTTCGTATGGACAAAAAACGTAATAAAAGTGCATTTTAAATTCAAAATGAAATTAAGACTTTAATATAAATATTAATAAAATTAATCATAAAAAGTATAGTTCTTCAATAATATATAATTTTATAAATATATCAAGAAAATAATTCATCGCTTAAAATAAAATTTTTAACCAAATGACTAAAAAAACTATCATTCATGGAATTAATAGGATTTTGAAATTAATATTTTGTATGTGTTGAAGAAATTTGCCATTCTTCGTCAAAATACAATTAATATAATTATATTTCATATGACATCCCAGACAGCTCCATTTTCGTCAAATATTGTAGAGTAAAAAAAAAAAAAAAAAAAAAAAAAAAAAAAATGGCAAGGAAAATTTTAACATTCTTTCAGTTCATTGGTTAATTCGATCTCAATGGTTAATTGATTTTTTCCTCACCTTAATTTGCTTAAATTTCTGTTTAAACGCGATAAAATTAGGATGGATATTTGACCAACATCATTGACAGAGCATTTTTACTTAGGATATAGTTTTTTCCCTTCTTATTTCTTTCTTTACTATTTTCATTATATGTCAATCAATAATTTTGGTGCTTTTGCGCTAATATTATATGATTTTATATAGGTCTTTTGACATAGCATTATTATTACTGCACTAATTGGGCTTATAGATCTATAGATTTCAGTTTGTATTTATTGGTTTATATTTATCTTTTATATCTTTCTTTCTTTTATTTTTCATTCTATTTTCCGTCATGTGTGATTTATGTTCTAGAATATATTTTTAGCTTTATTTTAATATTGTTTTATATTAACTTTGTGCATTTTTTAAATTTTATATTATATGATTATTATTTTTTATTTATGTATTCTAATTACTCTAATTTTGTGTTATAAATACAATAGTATAACAAAAAATTCTTCATGCATGTTACTCCAGATTTTTACTGCTTTATAACTGTTATTTTATTTTATAATTTTAAACATTTTTCAATGTTTCGTCCAATTTTATTTCTACCTATTTTGCTTTTGGAAAGGATTCTACTTATTTTTTCTTTTCTTTTTCATTTTATTAATATTTTTCTGCTTTTCTATTTTTGTTGCGCTATAAAACTTTACATGGTTTGTAAATATGTTTATAAATATTTTATATGTTTTATAGATTACTCACGTATAACTTTAGTGACTGCTAAGTAGGCTGTTTTTATAATTTTGTTCGGCATTAGATTATATTAAAGTATGTTTAATATAGTTTAAAAGTTACTCTTTTTAAAAGTTTTGGTGTATTTTTTAATTAATTGATTAAATTTTATCGTTATGTTAGTGCTTTTTGTTCGTATAAAAGAGTACTTCTTCTTAGTTTGAGATTTTTGGTAGTATTTTTTCTGAATTTTTTTTTTTTTTTTTTTAAAAATTTTGTATCTTATTCATTTAGATATTTTACTAATGTTAGTATAGTAGCTGATATTAATATAATTTAATGTACCGCTTTCACTGTTTTATATGATTATTATTAAATTATCATATTTTGAATTTTTGGTTTATTATATTGATTTATTATACATAGATGAATTGTGGAGAGTTTGAAAAGGGCGATAGAATTGTTGTGTGGGTGTTAAAAATAATCGCATTTTTGATTTATATTATGAGTTTGTTAAAGTAGATTTAGAAAAAAGATGCTTATTTGCTTGAACTTTGAGATAAGACTTATAAAACAAGAATACTTTGAAACAAAAAATATTTAGAGTATACTTATTATGATCATAAGTTATTTAAAGGTACTACATAGATTTTCGGAATGACAAAGATTTCAGTCTCCACAAATTTGATAACTGAAATGAATGTAAAAATAATAATTCATATTTCTGCTTATGTTATAGTTCTAGGCACATTACTTGTAAAATGATCAATAATAATCAAGTTGGTAAGAGTTCTAATTTTTTTTAATGAAATTTATAATTATATTTACCTCCTAAATTGAAAAAATTTGTAATTATAAGAACATGGGTTAAGCTTAAGATAATATTAACATTAGAATAAATGAACATAGGTTTGGCACAAAAAATTAAATTTTAAGAATTTTCAAGCTAATAATAAGAATGAAATTGGGCACTTTCATTTGCATAGTTTTGACAATGTTGAAGTAATTATAAAATAAAAACTTTGTTTCTTTTTTTTTAAAAAATATTAGGTTGGGAAAAATATGTGATTGCATATTATCAGACCTGATACGCATATGGCTTAAATGTTTCGCATTTTAATAAAAAAAATGTTACGAAGTATTAAACAAAATAATTATTAAGATTTTTATTATTATTATAATAAAAAAAGAATGTATAGTAGAAAGTAATGTGTTAATAAGGGAAAGAGTAAGAGTAGAATTGGTAAGAGAAAAAAATATGCATAATGATGATATTAAGAAAAAAAATCTTTAATTGAATATGAAATTTGAGAAAAAGGTTAATTTAAAATTAAAATATTTAAGTACTTTGGTCTTGCATAAAAAAGAGAATTTTGCTTAGTTAGAGATTATCTTCTGCTTAATAGTAAATTAAAGAGTATATGAACTAATAAATTAGTAATAAATTATGGTCTTTTAATAGAAGCTTTTAAAGAATTTAAAGATTGTGTTAGTAAACATATTAACAAATTGGTCTTTAAAAAGCAAATTTTAATAATAATTATGCAATTATTTGCAAAAAACCTGTACAGTATTTTAATTAATAAGCATCTTGAGTATAATAATTGTTTTAGAGTAGTAATCAATAGTCAAAAATAAATTTCTGATAGAATTATAATGTAAAAAAACTGGAGTTAATAAAAGTAATGTTGTATTACTTCTCACGTTTATTAACACGAAAATTTCAAAAATTTCTATTAAATTAAGAACAGTAATTAATGGATTGAAAACGTATATTACTCTTGCTGGTAAAATAATTACAAAATATCAAAAAAAAAAAAAAAAAAAAAAAAAAAAGGACGGTCACTAATGAAAAAATAGGCCTTATACAGTCAGATATTTTAATCATGAACAGATTTATACTATTTATAGCTATGATTTTTAAGGGTTTTTTTAAATTAAATATATATAAATGATATTATAAATTTCCGAAAAGGGGTTTTAAAAAAAAATTACCCAATAAAAAAAATGCTAATTTTAAAAGGAAATTATCTATTTTTAATAATAAGATACAGTGGGACTTAAAATAATTGTTTGGCTAATATTTATTTGTTTTATTATAATATGAACATAATTATATTGAATATAATAATTTTGACATATTTAGATATATTGATGATATTGCAATATTTTAAAATAATAACAATAATGAAGTTAAACATTTTTCATTGTTTTATGTGACTATTATTGCAAACTAACAATAATATTCAATAAATAAAATTTTTAGACATATTTTTAAAAACGGAAGATAATAAAATGTATAGCAGTACTTGCGGCAAGAGAGATAAATTTATCTATAAGATTCATAGGTAAGATCTTAAATCTTACTATTTTCAGATTAATATACATGATGTTTACGGAAATCGTGAATATTTTCATATACTTTGTCAGCAAGCGTATTATTCATTGAATTTTATTAAGATTAATTTAAAACATTATAGATATTTATTAGAGTAAATCTTATTTATTTATTTTTTTCAGCCGTCAGATTTCCGGCTATTCTATTGACGGCATCTTCGTAATAATTATGCTTGTATTATCTGTTTCTTGAGAAAAAGAACGAATTTGGAATGCAAATATCTATTTTGCAATTTTTACTTCAGGAAACAATTTTGCCGTTATTTGATTCTTCTCCATAATCTGTATCCAATAGATATGGAATTCTTTTCATTTTGAAATAAAGTTAAACCAAAAAGATATTTAAAACTTTCTACTCTTACAAAAAATGCGCTAATTCTCTTCCATTGAAAAAATTGAATTTTTTCCTTGTAAGCGGCCACTAAAATTAAACAATATTAATAATAATATTTTTTCTTCTAGTTATCACAATACACTCGTCAATAATTTTTAAATATTGTAATTATTAAGTACAATAATTTTTCTTCTTATTATCGACACACTCTTGTCATAACGAATACATAAATATTTTAATGTAAATAAATATTTATCAGCAGAAGAATATTTTACACATTCTAGAGTTATTATAATTAAATAACTCGCAATAAGAAAAGTGTTGAGTTTCATGGTTCTGTATAATTTCAGGCACACACATAAACATATTAAAAACGATTTCTACAGAACAGCAGAATTATTTCTAATTATTGCCTATCATGTAATAATTAATTTTGGTTCGACTTTAATATTTTTAGGGTGTATTTTTTTTAAATTCAGCATTTTGACCGACTATGAATAAAGAAACATAACTTTGCTTTCCCATATGGTTTTATCGAAACACAAAGCAAATTATTAATAAGATGCCATGATACAATAACACTTATAACACAAAGAATCCTAAACTTTCTTTAAATAAGGAATATTTTTATTTATTTTAAATCCTTAGGCCTTTTCCACTCATACGAAAATAAAATAAGTATTTCGTAGATATCAATTGGGCTATAAATTATGTAGATGCAAAGAACTTTTAAAGAGTTTTTTCAAAAAGTTTTTCCGAATTTTCCTCTTTCTTATTTCAACATAAGTTATAAATTCATCAAAATATAAGTGTGATTTAGAAAAATATTACTTTCAATTAAAGGCACCAAAATCTGAGCAATAATTATAACACATAGCGATAAGCGCATTCAGGATAAGGATTTTGATATATTTAATTCATGTGCATGTAAATGTTATTTCGATTAGAAGTAAAATTTGAAAAAAAAAAAATAGTTTTAATGTTGATTTTATCGTTTACTTTCGATCGTTTTTGCTATTCCTTGAAAATAAAGTTTTTCAGCTTTGACTTACATATAAAGTACTCTGAAAAAGTGAGATAACTGTTTGATAATTTCATATCAACGCACTTAGAAGCAACACAAGGGCAATTGGTAATGGATTTCGTAATTATGAGCCTCCATCAAGTGATGAGGGTGACACTTGAGCTGGCACCTCCCTTTCCAAACTTCCGCACCGTGTAAGCAGGAAGACACTTTAACCTCGACAGATTTAACCTGCATCAGTGTTGCTACATAGCGAGGTTTAGTGGTAACATGACTCGAACTTACGACTCCGTGGAAATCAAGCCAACCACGAATTCTCAAAAAGGCCACTTGACTACTAGGGACACAAAAGTCAGATAAAGTAACTGCAAAGTATGTAAACAATTACGGTTTTGTGAATTTTTGGTGGTTTGTTTCAGTAATATTATACATTCTAAAATAATTTTATAACTGAATATTGATAAAAAATTTTCTACGTAAACTGAATAGAATACACATTGAAAAAGAATCGAAAAAATAATATATTTCCACATTTGACCATAATCTATGAAATTACTAACTCTCCAATGCTTATGAAATGGTCATGAGATAAAAAGAACAAATAAAATTTGAAAATAATAAGATTTGAGACTTTGCGAAAAAAGATATCAGTAAAGACCATAATATTTCCACTATATATATATATATATATATATATATATATATATATATATATATATATATATATATATATATATATATATATATATATATATAGTTACAATTAATTTCTATTTCAATATAATCTAAAAGGTTTATCAATTTAAAAGATATTTGATATTATACGCATCTGGTTCTTAATTGAGACTGTGAAGCAAAATTCCATGCATCAGCTCAAAAATTGCCTTTTTTTAAAAATTCACCTGATGATTAGAATTCAAAATGCGTCCATTTATATATTCAACAGCCATTAACAAGATTTAACTTCACTGCAATAATTTGCTATTTTTCTTACAATTATTCATTAATTAACTTAAAAAACGTAAAAAAATGAGAATTTGCTCTTTAGATACATGCATTCTTTGACTATAATAGAGTAAAATTTGTTTCGAAATATGTAAAAAAAATGTTTGTAAAATATTTTGAAATAATTCATTTGATAGATATACAAGTATCAGGTTTATCAAGAAAAAATGATGTAAAAAGTAAGTACAACAATTTGCGTAAATAACCGCAATTTTTCTTAAACAAATATATTCTTGTTCATCGCAATAGTTTTCTAGAACAAAAATGGAAACTGCTAAAAATGGAATAATTTTTCCTCGAAAAACATATTCCTGTCAGTGCAATAATATTCTGCAACAAGAATATTTATAAATTAGTCAATGCTTTCAGCTTTACAATTTATTCCAATCTGATAAATTAAAACTTAAGATTTTAAACACAGCATGAACCTTAAGTGAAAATTCTTTTAAGAATATATATAAATACTAACCTTGAATCAGATCAGTGTAGATATTTTAATTCAAATTCTGCTGCCGTACACCTTGATATTTATCCATGCTAATGCATTTACATAGACTGAATTCGAAGTTATTTACTAATTAATGACGTCCTGATACTTAAATCTATGCAAGAAATGACGCCATGTTGTAGAAGCTTGAATAATTTGAATTTAAACCTGACGTCATAAACTTCTATTAGTAGCCTAGTGACGTAGTTAAAAGCTAATAATAAACTTTAAAGTTTGATAAACGTCTGTTAAGTGTTAGGTTAGATAAATTTTAAATCAAAGAAATCGCATGAATTGTTAGCGTGTTCAGAAAAGAAAGAAAGGAGGAAAAAAAGAATCTACAGACGAATAATCTTTTTCAAAGACATTGAAGGAGTTTAAAAGTGATAAAAACTATTAGGGAATGTTTATAATCACATGAAATATTTAAAAAAAGGTAATTTTGTTTTCGTAAAGAGGAATCGTTCTACTCAAATTAAATAATTTACGTAATCTTCAAAATTTTCAGATTCATTTAATTTCATTAAAACATTCCGTATTTAATGCCGTCTTCAAAATTTTGCACATTCCGTCTTAAATTATTTTAAGCAATGAAATATCTGAATGGCTTTAATATAAATTATTTAGTGAATTGAGACTAATTCAACATTAGGAAAATGTAAAAACATTTAATAAATGGTTTCAGCGTTACGTTTACATTCTTTTGACACTATTTCTAATTATCATGGAAATCAATTATATAAGAAAAAAATCTTTGTCATACTTAAAAAATTTGACCAATAAAAATAGGGGAACGTTCATCTAATCTCACTGACCGTAAGATCTTGAAAATAATCTCTTCCATAAAATTAAAAACAAAGCATTTAACTTTCTGAGAAAGAATGGTTTATATCTAATCTAAAAATTAAAACCACAAAAAATAAATAAAAATTATTACAATGATCGACCTTCTTTTAGCCCCAAACTTTCAAAGGATGCGTCACTAAGATAACCTTTTGCTAATTTCCACTTCGTCGGATTTTTATCATCTCTCTTTTGTGACGAAAGTCACCCTCTTTACCATAAAAAGACTTGCTGTACTTTGTAGCCTCTCACTCTTGACTGAGACATTCCAAGCTTGGACTTTCCCCAGATCTAATTGTTTCTTTCGTTTCTTACTCGCTTTATTTTGCTGCAATTTCACTCGGACAGCGAAATGGTTTTACGACCGTCGACTCTTCTTAAAACTCCTTGTCATAAGTGTTTCGAATTCTCATTAAAGTTTCTCCTGCTCGCTTGGCTTTTTATAATCATTTCAATGTTTTCGTTGTTGTCACGTTTCTCTCAAGCTCAGCGATGGCTTTCGTTTCATCGCTCCTCTGTTTTTGACTCGGGTCGTTGCTTGTCTAATTTTGGATGTTTTTTAAGGTTTCCTCTCCCTCATCGCTTTTGTTGGCTTATTTCTTTTAATTCTGGTTTTCCTAAGATGTTTCTATTCTACTCTACACTTCCTTTATGATCACTTTAGATGCACAAACCCCATTTGATTTAGTTCTTTCTCATGTTTATAATTTCTCACATTTGGAGTATTTCTCCCATTTGCTTTTGCAAATTGGTACTGCATAGCATACTTATCCCTCGATATACCAAATAGGAAAAAAAATATTAATTTCTTCACATAACAGGAAATCCTGAGGTTATTCTGAAGAAAAGATTTACCTATATCTCATCAAAATGAAGCTATACTTAAACTGCGGGTTAAGTGGACTGACAAGTTAGCGAATCACGGGTTAATGAAGTCCAGTTGTGTTTTCAGGATAACAACAACCAATAAAGAGGCTCAATCCAATCAAATGCTCAACGTATACACAAATTCCGTAAAAATTAAAAAGTAAACATCATTTTTTTTTATCATAGATCAATAATTATATGTTTTAAATAAGAATAAAAAGGATTGAAAGTTTTAGAAACTGGGAAATTTTTTTAAAAACGGGGAATACGTTACAGAGAAGTATATTTTCCCAAAACTTAAGTATTCAGTTTTATTTATTCAAAATTGATAATACTGAATGCGTATCTAAAGGTTTAATTTCAGCATAAGATAGTCAGAAGTGACTACCATTGTCGCAAGACCCACACGTCAACCAGACGTTTGAAAATGACAAAACAAGGTTAGGCTGCGAAAAATGGCGGTTATATTTCCTATTTAAGCAGAAATGATACAGTATAAAGACAGTAAGATACATTAACTTCTTGTGTAGGAAGGTATATATTTTGTATGATTTGCTGACATGAATTCTTTTTCCTTTTTCCGTTCTCGTTTAAAGTAGCGTTTCTCAAACAACTATCTTGTAGATTTTTGATATTGTTAAAAGAATAAAATAAAATTTCTTTTCCGAATATTTCTAATACAAAAAAGGATTGAATATTCAATATAATCAATATTATTGATAACATTAATAGTTTTGGCATATTTTGATAGCATTGATAGCTCAATATAATCAGTACTATAGAGAGCAGTGTTACAAAGAAAATTTAAGCTAACGATTTCCCAATTGCATTCTAATATCATCCAGTAGAATACTATGTGAGGAGCTGAAGCTTAGCCGTTCGAAATATGCATACCAATACTAACCGAAGTGTACTAAGTGCGAGAGGGGAAGGTAGATGTTCGAATTATGTAGAGCAATCTAAGACATAGACAGAAGGAACATTAATTTTATGATATCAGCAGCTCTACTGATAATATAAATATTTCTATTACATTATTGCAATCAAAAGTACCAATAGTTTCTACAATCATCGAATTATTCGATATGTTATTGTTAACCCTTTCGCTACCGGAAAGAGAAAAAAGAAGTGCTTCTCAGGCCCCTCGGCTTCTAACCGCGGAGTGTCACGCTAGGCCCAGACGATTTTAAATCTTAAGCCTAATTCGTGAAAAAAATTCCTCTAAAATCGGCTATTTATTAAACTTTTTTGGTATTTATATGTATTATTTAAAGTGCATTAAACTTAATATTTACAAAAGAATTTTTTTTATCGAAAATTGAAAGTTTTATACATAAAATTACATAAAAAATCATACTTTTAAGAAAATACAAAATATTTTTACATATGTTACATAAATTTCTTGGTGTAATGATGTACCATTATATGGAATATATAGATATAAAAATAAATCTTATTTTGCTGTATGGTATATTTATAAAAAAAATTCAATGCATAGTACAACGTCACATGTCTTACATACATATTTTGACGCTTCACGCAAGATTTTGAGCAAAGGGCACATCTTAGTCCCCCCCTTTTTTTAATTTAATGTCTATGTACAGATTTGGATTATTTTCGCTAACATTACTGTCAGATTCATTTATTATTTCGTAAATCTCAGTATCAGATAAATACTTTCTGTTCGTCATGACTGTCACTACAAATAAAAACCGACCAAATGAAACGAACAGCTGAGAACATCTGCTACCAAAAGCCCATAAAGGGCCATAAATTCTCCTTCGAACTTCTAAGAAGCAAGCAAGAAAGAAAAAAGCAAACCGAAAGCAAGTGCACCCTTTAAATCACATCATTACATTTAAAGAGTCAAGCCGCATCATGTGCTTTTAACAATTACCCCCTCCTGGTAGCCAGAAGTGAAATCCAAGTCCATATCACCAAGGTCAACACTCCAAATAACCTATCTATGTAGATTTTGCGGTATTTTAACGCCATGAAGTAACATTAAAAAAATCAACTAAAACGTTCTCTTCAAGCGTATCTCTATTGATACGTTGGGCCGTAGAAGACACTCACGGAGCGTATTGCCCGTGATACGCTGGTCACAGGAGAGCCAACACGAGCATATCGCCTGTGATACGCTGGGAGTAAACACGTTAATCTTAACTGATCTGCCTAATAGGCTAGATGAGATCCATGGTCCAAAAAACATTAAAAATGTCAAAGGCAAGAAGAGACGCTTAGTTAAGACTTCCCTGAAAAGCTCCAGACCGAAAAGAAGAGGTTCAGGGTAGGATTGCTCAGAGTTACAATTTCTATATTAAATAATAGAAAATTAAATTTATTATTATTATTATTGATAATTTAATTATTAAATAATAGAAAAATAAGTTTATTATCATTATTGATAATTTAATTATTAAATAATAGAAAAATGAGTTTATTATCATTATTGATAATTTAATTATTAAATCATAGAAAAACAAATTTATTATTATTATTATTTAGTTACTTAATCAATTACCATCAACAATATAAATTCAATGATACAAACAGTATTTGAACTTTATAATCTCATCGATAGTTTCGAATCTCTCGATTCTATGGATGTATGATAATATATTAATAACTCTACAGATTATCAAATTATTCGCGAAAAACCTACTCAGTGTATTAAATAAAGTTCTAGGACTGATCGTACACAGACCATATAACGCAGAAGATATACTTACATTTGATATCAAACTTTTATGTAGTCTCCTCATAATTCATACAATAGGAAACGAGTGTACAGGTCCGTAAACCACTACTTAAAAGTTTCAACTCCTACACTATTGAGTTCTGATGTTCACTTCAGTCTCCTCAATCGACTCGCCCTTAATTTTTGATTTTCAACTTGAGAAATAAAAAACAGTCCGGGAGAACAAATCTATGGAGTACAGGGGTTGGTTAATGAACACATCCTGCCTTCAAGGATAGATGTGAGACGGTGCGTTGTTGTGAAACAGGAACCAATTTCCATCGTCCAGCAAATCGGAACGCATTCATTTTCAAAAGCCGATCCAAAGAATAATTTTGTAGAATGCAGCAGTCACGAGCTCAACATTTTCATTATTTTGACTCAGATATGGACCACTTGATCTCTTACCCACTAAAATACTCCGTAACGACTGAAAGCATCGTGAGCAAATGCAGATTAAGTCACAAATTAATGCAATTAAATGCAGATTCAGTGTGTTCCGAGTGGTCAATGTTACCAATTTAAAACCAAATTTTTTGTTAGTTCTTGCTCTATTTTTTTGATGATAATGACACACATACACGCATTTTTTTTTATTCAAAGGAAAGCTGCCAAATCGGAACAAGTCAGAAATGAAGGCCACCGCTTGATGTGAGTAGCTGAAAGTCAGCTACATCATTCCGTCGGTGTCGTAGAAATAGCGCCATTTGTACTTTCTTACAGGTGGTTGTCGCGAAATTTTTTTGAACACACTGTGTAGAACTTCCGAAGAATGTATCTTCTTTTGCTTGAAAGAAAACAAATGTAAAAGTAGAAAATAAAAATGAAAAATAAGTTTATCTTAAATGTCCAAATGCTCCACTAAGCATAGCACCGAATTAATGAGAAACAGTTTAAATGCAACCGGCGAAGAACAGCATTTGTATTTAGTTATTCTGTATCTGTTTCATTTGGAATTACAGAAGTAAAGGAACTTAATGGATCTCATTATTCCCCAGAAAATTTCCTCACTAAGTGGAACGCTTTTCCGAGGAAAACTGTGATACTGAGAATCCGTGTTGTGTACTTTCTTTTCGGAGAAACTCATTACAAACATCATTTATCTTGGAAGGGGGATAATATTACTCTCATTTCCGGGAAATGAATTATGACGGTCCATTACTTTTATTAATCACACTGGAATTATGATTAGGAATATTTTGTATGAAGAATACTTTAAAAGGATGTGTATATCCTGATAGGTTTTGAATCTCAGTGCCGTATTGATGTAATAGTTAAGAGCTATCCTTTATGTTCATTTGGTTTAATATCGAACCTTTACATTTCTTCGTCAAACATTACATACCTCAATATCTTAAATAAAAATTTCGATTACATATTTTAGTTAATGGTGTTCCTTTTTTTCCAAACTGAAAATATGTAAATAAATATGGATAAATTTTCTGTTTGTATAGTAAGCTCTCTCTTATTTTATTAATCTTTTTATCAAATTATCTTCAAAGAAAATTAATGAATTTCTCGACTATTCACAAAGAAAAATTGTAGGTAGACGTCAGTAAATTAATCTCCAAACATCAAATCCAAGAAAGTAGTTTTCTTATTAAACATTCATGAAACAATTTAGATATTTACATACAAATGATATTTACGTAGGAGTTTATTATAGCGTTCAAAGGATTGAAATGTACATTTAGTGGAAAAACAATTTCTTTATGTTGACCACTTCAGTGACTTCTATTCTTGTCCGCGTAGACTGAGACTCGTAATAATAATTTATTATTAATTGAACCTTTGCTACTTGATCGAAAGAATTATGTATTCATCCTGTGGAAGAAAATGTTCTTTAACTGCATTTTTTTTTATCATAAGTTATTTTCTTGTGTTTTTTTTTATTTGCCCATATTAGATTATATCTGACATACGATTTCGAACGATGAACTGAACATCAGTTTTCCGTGTAAAAGACTTGATTGAATTATGTGTATTCTCTACAGTTACTAAAACACGTAGAGAAAAATGGAAGGAAATTTAACCACTTAAAGTCCTTGTTAAAAATACGAATTATATTAGAATACCACCTTTATAATAATAAGATTAAATAATCAGGTTTGATATAAATAGTAGTAACCACAATTTATTTTTATTGAAAATAGATAAAGTAATTCCTGTGCGAGACAAGTATCACACGCAGTTTACATAAATAAGTAAAAGAAACAGATGAAATAAGGTACTATTGGGCCTTTCATTACTTACAACTGTAGAACTTTGGGTTCAAAAGTTGTAAGTAATGAAAGGCACAATAACTTGCTTGTAGAGATGAGAGCATAAATATTGGAATTTATACTATAACTGTTATAGGAAAATACGACTTAATCATTGTTTTAACTTATCACATTAATAGGAAATATAAAGAATGTGTACCTCCCAAGAATATTTATTATAAAAAAGGAGTCATAACTGTTCGATTTCATTTGTAATTAAAGATAACGATGAAAACAATTTCTTTTCTTTGCTTCAGGAAAAAGGTTTCAGACACAAGAAAATACTACCTGAAATGGTATTATATGCGTATTTTGATTAGTTAATAATATATACACTGTCTGAAGCTGCGTAGGAAAGTGAAATGCTTGTGCATTGATTAGTAATAAATATTTAGCTCCATAAGTTGACCGCCTCTGTACTTTGAACTTTTTATTGTTCTTTAACGATCAACAGGGGTTTCTTAGTAAAAATACTCAAAGCATATTTTTGTTTAACATTAAGAAAATAATTTATTCCTGATTGCGGCCCTATTATGTTATTATAAACAATTATGATGGTTTAAAATATTTTTAATATTTACAGAATTTCAAAATTTCTCATTCGCAAACACAATTCATCAAAACAGTTGATAATTTAATGAATTTTTAATTACTCAGCTACAAGAGAAAATGATTCAAAAATTTGAAGTGTGGTCATGGTATTCGCAAGCATACACTTCAAACGACTCATATGAGTAGTTGAGAATGATCCAGGACAATTTAATATTTTCTAGTATCAATATTTATTTTTCATACCAAATATAGTATTGCGCATAAGAATATTACTCGTGCAAACGGAGCAAAAGTCAGAAATGAAGTGAGTTTAAATATTTACAAAAATAATAGCTAATGGATAACTGAAGGGGTACAACTCATATCATAAAGTCATCACGCTAGTATGGAACGTAGTGACAAAGAACAATAATCAAGTAGCTTCGTATGCATGAGTAGAAGCAAGATTTGAGCATTCAGCTAACAGTCACAGAGAACTCTTTTTAGTTGCGTTGCAAGAACGATGCGACTACTGGTTCGAGATGTCTTCTGCTCATCAAGGGTGAACTCGGTTGGTCTTCGAAGGAGTAAAGGAAATCAGGACGGATCCAGAAGAAAAATAGGCGGAGGACAGACCATCAACGGAAAAACTCCGTTACCTCTTTTAATGGCTGCGCGGGTATAAATATCAATAACACATGTACCAGCACACACACAATTTGCCTATGTGCGCATGAAGAAAAAGACTGTTCTAACGTGCCGCCTCATGGCATGGAGAGAAGGTTGCAAGCGGTGGGAGGAAAGCCGCCACAAATAAAAGTCTAATTAATAAATGAATATTAAGCATATGTAACCAGCAATGAATCAAGGGAGAAAATAAGAAAAATAATAATAAAGTTAGTTTTTAAATAAATGAGAAAATTATTTATTCATCACACTGCTAAATTAATAATAACAGAGTTAAAATATTTGAAATCGTTTATGGGAATAATACTTTAATAATACTGAATTAATACTTTTAGTAGTAAAAAATTCGAATTCAAAAGGCCGATCAAGATTAGAAAATTTAAAATTATTTCGAAAGTATTACAAATATCAAAGAGAGACATTAAAAAAGAGTATAACAAATCCTTTTAATGATGGAAAATGCACGTAAAAACAACATTTCAAATTCAGTTTCGAAATACTATTTAAAGACAGCAACAGAAAGAAATGTTGTATGCTCTAACAATATTTTCCATTAATTAAAATCTTTCTAATAATATAATAGTTAAATGTGTCAAACAATGAAATATTAACACTGAAAGAGTAAACAATTCTTTGTATCACGATTTTAGAAAGTAACTTCATCAAATGAAATAAATCATTATCTATGCAGAAAATGAATGAGAATTTAAATTTCGATAATTTTACTCTAAGGAATTTTTATCCTTGGAACTATATGTAACCAGGTTACTAGGAAAGAAATTTTTTAATCAAAAGAGCATGTTGATACAAGATTATTTTTCCATTTTAGGTAATTTTTAAATTACAAAGATTGTAATTATTAATGCTTAATGATTGTAATGTAATTGGTATGATTAATGAAATTAGTTTAATAATGTATTATAATGAATATTTATTCTTGAAAGAAATTTAAACCACATGGTATGAATTAAATTTTTAGAATGATTGCAAATATGACAAGTTCCTGCACTATTTTCTACCTCAAGTTTCTTACAGTAAGGATTTTCTTTTCTTGTTTATAAAGGCCGTGGTAGCCTAGTGGTCATGGCTTTGGATTCGTGACAGGCGGTTTTCGTTCAGTCGCTGGTTCGATCCTTGGCTACCAAAGACCCGCCGTGTAGCCGGGGCTGATGCACGTTAAATCTATCGGGGCCAAAAGTCCTCCCTTTGGTGTGGTGTGGATGTTAGGAGAGGGGGGGTGCCATCTTAAGTGTAGTCCTCGTCACTTGACCGTGGTTCAAAATTACGAGGTCCGTCACCAATAGCCCTTGTGTTGCTTATGGTGCGACGTTAATAAATACTAAACTAAAAATTCTTGTTTATAAAAAAAAACTATCACCGATAATAAACATATGCTCCATTAAGACTATCTTTGACTTATTTCAAAGAATCAAAACCAAATTAGAGAAATCTTTTTTCAGATAGAAAAAGGACCTTAAATAAATATCATACTTAGAATTCACTTTCTCGTAAAGAACGACGTATTTAATATTAAAGGCAGAATATCTGATTTTTATTTTGACTTAATTTGTTTAAATTTTATATACAGTGATTGATGTTTTGGAACCTATAATACGAGTATAATGCTGAATAGAAATTAAACTTTATATGTTAAAATGAGAAATTGTATACTTAATATATACTTCTTAATTTTAAGGATGCAACGATGATACTCACGGCTGGCAAATTTCGTCGAGTTGCGAGTTTGGGCTTTGATGGCACAAAACCACGCTATGTAGCCGGGGTTAATGCACGTTAAATCTGTTGGGGCCCAAAGTTCTCCCGTTGGCGTGGTGTGGAAGTTAGAAGAGCGGATGCCAGCTCAGGTATCGTGCTCGTGGCCGAGACTTAAAATTTCGAGGTCAATCGCCAATAACCCTCTGGTTGCTTCTAATGCGATGTTAATAAAATCAAACGACGATGATTCAAAAAGTACCTGCGTTTGAAGACAGATGACGCTGATAAGACAAATTTACCTTGCCATTACCTACTGCCATCTATTGAGTAAATTTGACACTGATTTATTGGTTAGTTTTAATTTGGTAGTTATTTGCTTCCAAATAAAAATTGTACTGTGTTGGGTTGTCTTCGTTCTTTGGCGTCGAATTGTTATCATTGAAGGGATCTAGATCAAGACACCGGAAATCAAGAAATAAAGAAACACTGGGTTGTTTTCACTTAATCTGCTGTAAAGAAGGTCAAGGCGATCTTATTGGCCTGAAAAGGTAAAACGACACTATTTTGGAATTCGGAGGACGTTATACACATACGTCATACATTTTGAACCACTAGGAGAAATGGATATATGTGCTATTATTATACTGGATCATATTAAATATTGAGAAATTTCTTGTCAATGAAACCTATTCAAAGTACGAACAAAATTTAATATACCCTGCAATAGAAATATATTCTATTGAGGCTATCTGGGTCTAATGTTAAAGAATATATATATAATAACCTTACTTGGAAAAAATTCTTTCAAACAGCAAAAGAACCTTTTTAATATCATATTTTGACATCACTGTCTTATATAGAGCGTTCTGTTTAAGTCAGAAAAGTGTTCATTATTCATTTTTAGCCATTACATGGCTATTGCTATAGTTAAAAACAAAATGGCATGACTGATCACTTGTAAAATAAAGTGTGAAATGCATGTGACTTGTTTATTTTCGTTTTAGGGTAGCAATAACTAGATTCACATTAAAATATATTCAATTTAAAAACTTATCGTTTGATTTAAATATAATATCTGAAAAATATATTATTATTGTCCACGTCAATATAATATCGTTTGCTTTAATTCTTGTATTCAGTAGAATGATTTATTATTTATTTTTAAAAAAAAGACTAAACTTTTCGGGGGCTACAACTATTAATTGCAAAACTTTGCGCAGAACAGTTTTAACGTTTGCTAACATGTTGATTCAAGAAAATGGCGTTAGCAAAAATGTAGGGTTTAAAAAAAATATACGTGTTGTTAGGCTCTGTAGAATGACATTATGATCATAATAATTACATTTAATTTCCTTAATGGATATTTACATTGCTAAGATAACATTTAATTAAATATTTTATCGTTTGCTTCTATTTTAATACCTATACAGAATATTAGTGTTTACTTTAACTGTTTATCATTTAATATTTATTTGTTTGCTTTTGTCTAATATCTGTTTTTATTCTTTTTATAGTTAACATTAGCAAAGTTTTTCACTTTAAAATGCTTTGTTTACAAAAATAAAAATGCATTAGAAATTTGATGGCGGTATTCTCTTTCCTTGACAGTTATTGCTCCTGTGGAGTCTGGGGCTTGAAAGTCCTCTGATTTTATGGTAATTAATTTTCATTGTGAACAATTCCATGCGTATAGTGAAAAACTGCACAGTAATTCATTTTTTTCAAAAAATTTATGAATGCAGTGTAATAAACGGATTCATGTGTTGTGTTTGTACAGGTTTACATAAATGTTAGAAATTTTTTTAGAAAAAGTATTTCGAGCTTGGATCATGTTTTCATCACTAGGAGAAGGCATCATTCAAACTAAATCTCGTTCAAACTAAATCTTTTTGTTCGCCTTTTGAAGAAATTGAGCCATTACTACAACCTCAAATTTATTTTTTGACCAAACACAATTTCTAGAAGAGCTTTTAAGATTTCCAGAAATACCACAAACTCGATAAACTCTTCCTATTTTGCAAAATTCCCGAGATTTCAGAAGTGAAAATAGCAAAACCACTTTTGAGGTAAGCTCTGTCTAGCAATCCTTCTGGGGAGAAAAAGAAAGGAAGGGAAAAAAAGAGCCATGCCCTCACTTCTATTTCTAGAACATTCTGTACACGCAAGAAAATTGGAAGGTATGAATTGTTTTTATACCGAACGTTAGAGGTGCCGAAAAAAAAAAGCTCTCGTATGTGCAAAAGAATGGGAAATCGTTGCAAAGCGACTGAGAGATAGCGTTGTCATGGATACAGGATGTAGAGATTTCCTGTTATCGTGTTGGATAAAAGGGTCTAGGTGAAAAGCTACGAAAGGAGAAGTAGTTGACGATCAAATATCAATTAAATTGATTTTTT
>BMAW01044454.1:707689-750857 GCA_019974015.1 Nephila pilipes
GGGTGTGATAATATCACATAAAAATAATTGAACTTTCTAATTTTTCCGATTCTATAACTCAAAAGTAAAGAGATCATTCATATTTTCTATTTCAGTTCCAAATTATCCTTTAATTTATGCAATCACTCGTTCATAAAATCTTCTGAATCAACATTTCCCAGGCTCGCAGACCAGTAGAAAATAATCCTTATTAGATGGAGTATCTCCAGTGAATCTCCTCAAAATCCCTTCATCAAATACCACGTGAGATACCACATGATCTAAATAAATCCCTCCAAATAAATTTGAAACAAGGTGAAATTCTCTCTCTTTCACTTTGGCCGTGAAAACCGATACTGAGCTGCTGATCTATTCAAAAATGAATGTAAAATTTCCTCTCACTCATCCAAGAATAAATAGACTTTAGTCAGAATTTGTTCTATGATTATTACAGCTAGCCATAAAATTCGAATATCATATTTACACGTACATTAAAGTTATCGTTAGATATTATACATGTATATATATATATATATATATATATATAAATAATATAACATTGACATTAAAATTCCATGACTGTAATAATCATGAACTAAATTTGGACTAAAATCTATTTATTCCTGGAAGAGTGAGAGGAAATTTTACATTCATTTTTGAACAGATCAGCAGCTTTGTATCGGCCTTCACGGTCAAAGTGAAAGACAGAGAAATTCACCTTGCTTCAAATTTATTTGGAGGGATTTATTTAGATTATGTGGTATCCGATGAAGGGATCTTAAGGAATTTCCGCTAGAGACACACCATCTGCAGGGATTATTCCCTACAAGTCTGCGAGCCTGGTAAATGTTGATTCAGAAGATTTTATGAATGAGTGATTGCATAAATTAAAGGATAATTAGGAATTGAAATAGAAAATAGGAATGATCTCTTTACTTTTGAGTTATAGAATGGGGAAAATTAGAAAGTTCAATAATTTTTATGTGAGATTATTATTCACCCATTCACTCCCCACCCTCATATATATATATATATATATAATCTAATAAGTTCATATGGCTTTAATAAGTATATAAACTTAACATATCGTGCTCTTGAAATTTTATACATGTGTAATTTTTTACTTTAATAATTAAAGTTAACCTTTTAGAATTACAATAAAAGATACATAAATTTTGAAACATAGTTTCAACGCATAATTTTTGGAAATAAATGTACAATAAAATAATAAATTCTATTCATTAGTAAGGTTAGACAACGAGAAATTTTTCTGTTGTTTTGATTGTCTTTATTAACTTAAAAATCAAAAGTAACACAAGGGTTATTGGCGAGAGACCTCGTAATTCTTAACAACGCTAAAGTTAGTATGACGACACCGGAAAAGGCACCTCTCTACAAATAACCACTCCCTGCCAATAAGAGAATTTTCGAACTCTACAGATTTAGCATGCATCAGTCCTGCTACATGACTGGTCTTTAGTGGGACCAGGAATCGAACACACGACTCAACGGAATCAACGCCGGCCATGAGTCCGCAACTATGATGATTTAGCTACCGTGGCCACGAGTGAACATAGCATTGTTGTTGGAGCATTTTCCCCATCAAAAAATTATTCCAAGTTCTATACTATTAATATTCTCTAATATTATAGAAAGTTTATGCATTATTGAAATACTCTTTCTTACAGTCTAGGAAGCGAAAAATTTAATATTTTGTAATATGTTATCTGCTACTTTTGATATAATTGAAATACGCAACGAACAAGAAAGAGCGCGCGATAATTCTTTTATCGACTCATCCCTAGCTTCTCTGATAAAATAGTAATATTGTCACATAGCGTAGAATGTAAATCAAACAAAGAGTTAAGATTTAATCTCCATTCGAGACTCTTTTATTTATCAAAGAAATTAAGAACTATCAATTTGATTGGAATAATACAAAGTAAGATTTTAATTTAAACTGAAATTAATTGTAAATAAGGACAATTCGATGTTAAGTGGAACAACAGGAAAATGAAAACCTATCTCGACATTACTTGTTAATGTTGATTTCTGCAAGCGCCTAGGCCGCTTAGAGCCATCTCTACTTTACTGATGTTGATTTCTGTGGGCACCTAGACCACTTGCGGCCTTTAAACCTGTATCTTGCTGCTGTGGTCAAGAATGGCTGTGAGTGGAAGATTTATCACTCAGGGTAGTTGGCCAGTGAAAAGTCTATTGGCGTTGAAACTTGAAGAGTTGAAGAGATATACGGGGGAATTGAAAGATGAGTCTTGAGTACCGCTTAATTTTCATTAAATGGAAGGTAAGGTCTAAGCAAGCTGCCAGAAAAATGGAACAAATTAATCCAAAAAACTACTGAAGGAAGTTGAAAAGTTTAATTTGCTTACATACAAAATCTCTACTGATGTTGATTTCTGCAGGCGCCTTGGCCGCTACGGCCTTCAAGCCCGTATCTTGCTGCTGTGAGGAATTGATAAATAATGGCTGTGTGTGTAAGATTTATTATGATGGGTACTTAGTCAATGAAAAGTCTTTTTCAGATCCACCTTGCAGCGTCCCAAACCCCCCCGGGGGGGGGGAAATTAATGATGAACCTTGAGTTTTACAGTAATTTCCGTTGAATGAGAAGTAAGATGCTAAACAAGCTGCCAGATAAGGGGAACAAATTAATTCAACAAACTATTGTATAAGATTGAAAGTCTGACTGAGGAGAGATGATTTTTCCTAATCATTATTTGGGTCTAGTATTGCTTCAATTAAGGTGTAATACTTTTCAGTTAGTGTTTTTTTAGATTGAATTTGTGGTAGTCTTTTGATAAATTCTGGCATGTTATTAAAAATATTGGCAATAATTCTTACTATATATACTGATGTGGTAAGGTCTAATCCGAAATTTTCTTGATTGTCTTTAGCGTTATTTTTGTTGTAATTATGATTTTTATTACTATTAAGGTTTAAGTAATTTTTCTTCATGTGGGGAGGATCAGTCCCTGTTGGGATCGAGCATCAGTCTGTGCTGAGGTCTCTGATTGCAGAATATTATTATGTTGTTCAACTTGAGTTTTCGCTTTGACTGCGTGGGCAAATGGGATGTTTTTTTCGACTAGATTTCTTTTAGATATCATGACATTTTGTCTGGAATTTTTCGGTTGTTTTGGATATTTGGGGCATTCACCCCATGAGGCTGTGTGTCCACGAGCTTCACAATTTATGCAGAATGGGTTGTCAATACGTTCTTTTATATCACAGTCTCTTGTAAGGTTCGTGTGACCACATTTTGGGAAATCTCTACTGTTTAAAGAAATGTATATATATATATGCGAAGAAGATACACTTCGCTTCAGTTCATGCTTTTTTGCATATGTTTTTAAGAATAAATGTAGGCTCGCTAGGGATGACTTCATCTATCGATCATGGTCGAAAGCTACCTGGGGATCGAAGTGTAATAGGATTCATCAAATGAACGAATATAAGTTTAAAGCGCAAGAGCTGAATCCTGCCATTGACAGAAAACTATTATCGCTACAATACGATCTGTGTGAGACTTCGTAGGTGGTGAAATTAATTAGTAATTCGGTGTATCTAAATGAATTATTCCCCTCCGACAAAAAGCCTATTAAGTTAATGATTGCAAACAATGATTTAGCTAAAAATTAAGAAATTGTACTAGAGAAACATTCGGAAAGTTATTACATTAAAACCTATCTTCATACATGCAATGATATTTGCTGTAGAATATATTTTCTGTTGTTCCTAGGATTGGTTTATAAACATTTCAGATGGGTGCCTCGTGAATCAAATGAGAATTTTCCTTAATCGAATCGTCATATGCACACCTTTGTTTGCTTGGAAGGAAATCAAGCCCATTTTAGACCGGATGATAACTAGTGATGAAAAATGGATTATTTTTGAATACATCGTAAGTAAAAGAGCATACTTTCAGCATGCACCATTTGTCCCCTCCACTTTTAAATCGAGATTGAGCCTGAATAAGAGAACGCCGTATATAGGTGAGACGTCAAGAACCAATACATTTCGAGTTTTTGAAACCTAACAAAAAGCTCAATTAGGAGAGATATTGTCAGCAAATGGATAATTTAAACAAAGCAGAGAAGAAAAGTGATCGACGTGATGTTCAATATGAAGCCTTTTATACTGCATCATGATAAGGC
The DNA here is from genome assembly GCA_019974015.1 of Nephila pilipes. NCBI lineage: Eukaryota > Metazoa > Arthropoda > Arachnida > Araneae > Nephilidae > Nephila > Nephila pilipes. The sequence goes on from BMAW01044454.1 coordinate 711,844, forward strand.
CAAACCACATGCTGATTTGATGAATCGTCAACGAAGCACAGAGCTAGGCGGGAAATTTCTGTAACATCCACCCATTCCTCAGACTTCGCACTCCTTACTTATCACTTAATTATCTCTCTGCAAAATTTTTTGAAAGAAAAAAAATTCAAAATTGAAGCATACGCCAACATAACACTACTTGAGTTCTTCGTCTCTAAAGACAATGCATTTTTTTTTTTAAATGGTATTTATAAATTACTATCACGCTGGGAAGAGTTCATAAATAACGACGGAGAATATATTGTATAATAAATATTATTAAATGTATGAATAATCTGATATAAATCCAAATTAATTGTCCTTTAATTTATGCGTTCACGCTCTCATAAAAATTTGCTGAACATTGAGTTCTCGTGATTGAAGACCTATAGGGATAATACTTACTGGGCTGATGGAGGACATGTAAATCCCTCAAAATCCCAACATCTATACCATGTGATTTAAAGAAAAAAATCCCTTGTATAAAAAGGAAAGTTTGGAAAAACTCTGTCTCTTTTTGTTTCGTTCATGATGACCAATTCTGAGCTGCTCATCTCCTCTAAATGTGTATATTTTAACTCATGAAAATCTGAATACATTCATCATCTGTTTGTAAAATTACTTCTCTCTCATCAAAAGGAATAAACAGACTTATTTAAAAATGATTCTCTCATTACAACGATGAATCCTAATGACATTTTTACTCTGCCATTAAATTTAGTTCCATTATGAATTAAACTTCTTCATAAAATCCAATCGAACTGAAATTTTGCACATTCTTTTAATTCCGATGGCAATATTACAGTATGTTCAAGCAATTACGAACTTAGGGGGGGGGGTGCTTAGGAATCCTGGAATTGCTTTGAACATTGTCCAATTTATTTGAAATTTTGGACACAAGTTTGGGGTATTAATACTTGTTTTGCTTTCATATACAGTAGTTATGGTACTTAATTCATCAGTAATTACCTAGACATTTTAGTTAAGCGCCTCAAGCTTTTATGAATTATGTATTGTATTTTACATTAAATTTTTTTTTTACCTTTAAGTCTATCTTTAAATAAAAGCTTGATTAAGATGTTTTTTACTTATATTTGTCTGAGTCTGAATATCTATTCAGAATTTTCCTTCTCAAAATTGACTTCCTAAATTCAATGGCATGTAATATGATGCAATATTGTAAATTTACGTGCACTGAAAACATCGCAGTATTCATGAGAACGAGTAATAAATTTTAAAGCTTGATTAAATTTATCCTTTGCTTCAAATACATTTTATGATATTTATACAAATACATCGGATTCGTCTACGCTTGCTGAATTTGTCTAGTTTATTACTGAATAATTTATAAGAAATAGGACAACAAGCTGAACATTTTTGGATAGTTCACAAATAGAAAATAAATTTACAAGAGCTGAATTAATAGAAGTCCATGAAATTGCTTTAGTAAACCCCAAGGGAAACTTATCTACAAAATAGTATTACTATTGCTTTCTTTTTCTTAAATCAACAAAGCATTCCAAAAACTCGAGAAATTATTTTAACCATAACAATAGACATTTGAAAACCTTTCGCAAATGAACCTTTTGAAAAAGCGTGAAATAAACCCATAAATGTTTCTTTAAAAAATTCATACATTTCAAAAGTACAAATATATAATTCTGCAACAATGAAATTTACATGAAGTGAGCTATTACAATGTTTGGAATTATTAGAAAAAAAGAAGCAAAAATATTTATTCAATTCTTCAATTCAACGCCTAAAAAAATCATTGTTCATAGTATTTTTCACAATAGGAATGAATGGTATTTTTATGAAAGTTATATAAAACGTTACACTTTTGGGATAAAAAAAAATTACTATTTATGTACCATTACATTTGGATATGTAATAGAAATTTTCGTGCGACAAAAATTATTTTATAGTGAAATAGCTAAAATAATGATGAAATAAAAGAACAAAATAGTAGAAGCAATCCTATTTTTTGCCAGTCATGTAAATTCTGATAATCATTTTTTTTTTGTCAATCATGATAATTCTGAGCATGCCTACATAATGTATGCATAATACTCTTCCTTTATATTATATGCACATTTTTATCGAAACTAAATTTTATTGCTACCTTTGTTCGAAGCAATTTGTTAAGAACATTGAGCGATGAAACTCGATAATTTTTTTAGTTTAAATATCTTAATAAAGGAATTATAGTAGCAATATGGAAAATTTATGAAAAAAAAAATACTTTTACAATAAAATAAATAAAAACAACTAAAAATATTTTCATAAAGGGAAAAATGTGGTCTCTCGTGTGAAATGGAGATAACATTATGTAAAAAATCATCATTTTCTAGGCTTGAAGTTCATAAGATTGGGAAAAAAAATCTATAGAAAAGTACAAAGGAAATTAAAGGGGGATATTAGTAATTTAATGTATTGGATTTTAAAATGTGTGTGTGACGAGACTAAATAAAATCATCCTTGTTTTTAGAACAAGGATGATTTTATTTAGAGGATAAGAGACAAATTTTTAAGATGGTAAATATCATAGTTACATTGCAGAATTTAGTGATTTTATGATTAAAAAAATATTGAAAAAGCAATAAAAATTTAGTAACATAGAGAAGTTTACCTTTTTAGCTGAATATTTTAATGTCATTGTGATTACTTATTCAACTCGCAATGAGAAGCGACTAGTGAATTGGAGACGGATCTTGTAATTTTGAAACTAGGTCAAGTGTGGGACACTGGAGTTGGCCCCTCCTTCTTCAAACTTCCATATCAAGCCAACAGGATGACTCGGGACCACAATCATATTTAACGTGCATCAGCCCCGCTAACCCGCGGATCTTTCTCGGTATCACTGCTTTAACCCTAGTCTCACAAAACAATACCTTGCGCGAATCCGCGACTATGACCACTAAGCTACTATGACCACATGAACGTTTTAAATTATAATATAGTTTTTAAAATATGGGAATATACGAGGATTGCAAAACAGTACATATTTTTGACTGCAGATGGCAATGCAAAGTCAAGTTAAAGTTACAATTGTATGTTGCTATAAATTAAACGGCTCAAAAATAAATTTGACACTGATTCATAGGTTGATTTTATATTTGCAGCCATTTACAGCAAAACCAAATCTATATTACTGCCAATCGAATTGTGACTATGTAAGAGACATGGATACATTATTATACAACGGAAACAAAGCAACAATCAAAATAGTGGGTTGCTTTATGTGAACCTACTCCAAAACTAGCGAAGACGGTTTTATCGGTTGGAAAAGTAATGTCGGGGATTTTTTTGGGATGATGAAGGGAGTCATACTTATGGACTTCATAGAGAAAGGAAAAATGATCCGTAGACAAAACTATGTCAATGTGTTATGCTAACTACAACGTGTGTTACCACATCTTTCCTAACACGGACACTTCTTGAGTGGCTCTCGTATAATTTATAATTTAATGAGACATATTTATGATAAAGTGCAATTTTTATTGAAATTACGCGTGATTTATTTCAAAAAAATATCAGATTTAATTTGCTTTAATTTACCTAAAATTTTATTCAAAATTTTAAATTTTAAAATTATAAAAAAAATTCATAAGAATAAAGATGTAATTGGAGAGCTATTGGAGAAGTTAAAATGTTTTCTGACGAAAATATTTTTTTCTGACTTTCTGACTCTTTTCTCTCTCTCTCTCTCTCTGCAGTTATTCCATACACTTTTGAGTCTAAAATTATATGTTTACAGTATGAATATTGAGTTTTTTTTTATTTTGAAAGAAAAGTAAGACTGTCAATAAAATAAACTTCACATTAAATAATATATGTATGCTCTTAAAATTTGAAGAATACTGAAAGACAAGGAGCACAAATTTCACTTATTTACGAATATGAAAATTCTGAAATGGAATTCTTAGCTTACTTTTCCTTAAGCTATCAAGTATACAGCTAAGTCTAGAATATCTTTATATTAAAATGGTAAAAAAGCAAGAAGAAAATTGAATTCAATTATGTCAAAAAGCAGAGTTTGCATCTTATAAGCTAAATTACTCTATTAATATAAATGTTATTTTAAAGACTATCATTTTTATGCATGTAATATGTCATGATATTAATTTATCTTATATGAAATAATAATTTAAATTGTTTGCCAATATGTTTCCTTCAGCTTAAAATTTTTATATATATAAAAGAGAGAGAGAGAGATAATGCCGTTATATTTGTTGATCGTTTTTTAAAAAAATTTCTAAGTAATTTATGAGTATTAACGAGTCTCTCACCCTTCGCATCCTCCCTTCCCCATCAAAATTGTTGTCGCCATAGCTTTTCCAGCCAATGACACAGTCTTTTAAGGCGTAAATTCACCGAAAGCAACCCATTGTTTAGCGAAATACGCTTAATTCTAAGCCTTGCTAACAAAACGGGGATGGTACTCATTCTGATACTTTATTCTTTTAGCTTTCACTCACTTCTAACTTCCTTCAAAATTTATTTAAGTGTATTACTTATTTCAAATACCTTTTCTGTATAGAATCAGGCTCGAATGTCGGGCTATTATTTCCATATTTAATAAGGAAAGAGTAATATTTACAATATCTCTATTCAGATTGATTGTTTATAACAATCGTGCTTAGGAACCACACGATGCCATAAGCGATGGAATGTGTATTTTAAGCCTCGGTCAAATAACGGAAATGACACCTGAGCTTGCACTTCACTCTCATAATTTCTACACCATCCGAAAGAACCTGAACAGCTTTAACGTACATAAAACTCACTATATGACGGATCTTTAAAAGTATCAGGGCTTGAACCAACGATTCGCTGGAAACAATGCCGCAATGAGCTTACAATAGTAACCATTCAGTTACCGTGACTACGATCTCTATTTCTTGTTTCTGACCTTGACAATCTTAAAAACAATTTTATATTTTAAGGTGCATTTTGTGAAGATCCCTCTCCTTTTTATTACGTTATTTATGTTCGATTTATGCTATGTTTATCGATTCTATTTCTTCTTGCTAGCCCACGTTCATTTTCAGAAGTTAACGCAAATATATTGCGAATCGGGATGAACAGTGTTTTCTATTTTTCCTATGAAAATTCACTCCGAAGCAGTCAAAAGGCTTTGGAGGATTTCGAATAATATGCGTATTTTTCTAAATATTTATTCAACACGTAAGATAATTGAATATAAACTCGATATGATACAAATTAATGATTTATATACCAGTTAAATTGCATTTTTAATTAGTTCCTCAGTTGTTTCAGGTTAATGAAAGGATTCTTTTACACTGCATTAAATTTAAAAAAAAAACATTTATTTTATTGAGTTTTTAAAATTTTGCTTTCCTTAAGAAGAAAAATAAGTGTAAGAAAAGAATGTCAAAATTATAAAGAAAATAGAATTATGATATAGATATCATTAGAAAGAAAATCCTGTTATTAAAGCCCATATCATAATTAAATGTTTTTGTCTTAATAAGATAAAAAAGAAATTTCATTTATATCATTTATTTAGATTCGAACATTGACAGTAGCATAATGTTATAAAAAAGAGTAGGGACTCAAATTCCTTAATTTATAAATATTTTACCAAAACTAAAGAGTCGTGTGGCAAATCATTACTAATATTTGAAATAAAGAACTCAATGCTACAACTTGATATAAAAAATTAGGATACTAATAAAGAAAGAATAGCATTTTGAATTAGTATATCAGTTGTCTTTAGCTAGTGTATAAAATAAATTGGAATGGATTAGAATTATAAAAATATTTAATTAATTATTTAAAAAACAAACTCTTTCTTATGTGAAGTACAAAAATTATTGTATTAACAATTAAATGCGAACAAAAACTTCAAAGAAGTCTTAAAAAATGTTTATTACGTTGGGAAGTTTTTTTTTTTTTTTTTTTTTTTTTTTTTTTATCATCAATCAAATGCAAAGAGGAAAGAGAAAAAAATTATTTTTTATACGACCCCTTAATCATTTGCAATGGTATTTTTTTTTTTTTTTGGCTCTTCGTTTGATTTTTGTCTTCAACAGTTGGAAAAAAGGTAAACCATAAAAGTTTTTTTTATTAACCTTTTCCATTAAGGACAATTGCAAATCACTTAAAAAGTAAAAAAAAAATATCTCAAAATTCTACATCACAATTACTTTAAAGTCGGAAATTAGTTAAAAGGCATAAAAAACGTTAATGCACAAAGTAAATTAGGAGCTATATGCACTTAAATATGAATCAATACTTCTTTTTTTAGAATCTGAAATAAAAGTGACATTATTCATATTATGGAATTTTAAGAACATTGGAGATTCGGCTGAAAGTGAATTTTTTGAAAAGAAAAAAAATCAGTTTTAAAGAAGGCGTAAAAATAGAATTTCTAATCTTTTTTTGTAGAAGATAATCCCTTGATATTTAAAACTTCATGAAATTTTTTCTTGTCATCTTCTGTTCAAATTACCGAATTTTGTTTTAAAATTTTCAACGTTCATTGATGTTTGAAAGTTTCCGGGAATTTCGTCAGCAGCACTTCTTGGAGATTCATGATAGTTATATTCAAAAACTTGTTTGGGAAGTTTAGAAAATAAGGCTACAAATTGACAATAAATGCAACATAATATAGTATATATCTTTCGCAAATGAAAAAATAAATTGAATGAAAAAAAAATTCTAACATTGTCACAAATTATTATTTGTAATTAAACTTATGGTGAGGGTTTTATATAAATAAGATGAATATTATCAATACATGAAAAAGGAAATTATTGCTATTTGTTTTTATATTTTATGCTGTTATAACTATTTTATAAACTTGGACATTTCTTATTTTCACACTTTAGCTTTTTTCGCGAATGAAATTTCGCAAGTTTAATTTTTTCTTGTATATTCGACTGATGCGACGATGTTCTTTGCTACTATGGCACATATTCTGAAGCAAAACAGATTTCACTGAAAAAATGTATTTTATAATATTTTTGCGTCATAAAAAAGTCTGTAATGAAAACCTTAGAAATGCATTTAAAGATAATTTCGATAATGAAAATAACTGTTTAATGCATTTTTATTCTTAGTTTCTATATTCAATATTGTAGTTCTCTAAAAACAAAAGCAAATATAAATCAAAATAAGAATGTTCTATGAATTTTCAAAATGAATCCTATGTAATTTATGAATATTGGAACAAATTAAATGAGAGCAAACTAAGTTATTCTGACCAAACAGCCAGATTAATAAGACTACTAGATATTGAATTTTGTAATGTGATATATGTGAAATGAATTTTGCTAAAAATGATATTATTGTTACTGCCATTTTCCAAAGGTATTCGAAGCTTTTTATCAATATTACATTTTGTAATCAAATATATGTAGGCTAAGCATTGTAAAATATGAAATAATTTTTTGTCATGTCGCTGTTTTTTCTTGTAATCTGAATAGTGTAGAATTTGCATATAAATCAGGGTTTAAAAAAAAAGAAAGAGGAAAATATTTCCGCTCACGCATAATATTGGATGATTAATGAAAGCTATTACATTTACCGTGATAAAAAGATTTTCATAACATTCACACCAAATTCAATTTACTGAAATACTTTTGTTATACAAGAACAAGAAATGAATATAAGGATACAAAATATGATAAATATACTGAAAACATCTTATATTATATTGGTTTTATTTCTTACAAAGATATCTCCGAAATAAATGGAAATGTTTCATCAGATCACATAAAGAAGATATTTCTGCATTAGTTTTTAATTTTTAAACACCAAAACCAATTTAATTATCAAGATAATGTATAAAAGAGTAACTAATAAAATGAAAGAAGAAATGTACTCAATTATTTTCTCTTATTTAAAGACAATTTCCCACACTATTTAAACTAAATACATTTCCTCCTATTCTAAGTTAAATTATATAAAAAAAAAAAACACTTGCTTCTACATTCCTTTTATTTCGAAATCAAATCTGATGATTAATTAGATCCGAATAATTTATTCCTTAACTAGAAATATTCACCCAATTCTTTCGGGAGAATAAAATAAAACTAAAATGTTTCATTTCTTTTACAACTCGCTTATTTACTGAATTTTGAATAGAAATATATATTCCACGTAACGACTTGTTATAACATAGAATTTATATTTATTCTATTTCTAAGGTAAGTAAAACGTAATAAAATTTTCAAAAATATAATCTTATTTAATTAGTGAATTATTATTAAAATAAACAGAATTCCCACTTAAAAATATTTAGCAATAAGGAACTACACAAATAAATCTCTAATTAGTGTTACATATCAGAAATTGAATTTTATGAATATAATTCTATATTTCATCATGGGTACGGAGTAATATTAATTGCGGAAAATATAAAAATTAAAAAATTTAGAATATCTCAATTAAAAAAGCAATTTGAATTGAAAATGATATGTAATTTTTTTTCGAATTTGAAAATTTCTTAAAACAGAAACATAATTATGTTTAAAAATAAAACTACTTGAAAATATAATTTAAATTTATTCAAAAAGAAGTTTAGTTATCTGTAATTGACAAAATTTATGTATGGTTAATACAAATGCTGCAATACATATAAGAAAAAAAAGAGATCAAAATTATGGAATATTTATAAAATATTACAACATTGTTAAAGTGTTTAGGAAAATAAACATATAAAATAGCAGCAGGGCAATAAAGGAATGTTATCTAATCGTGAATGTATACAGAAATAGAATTAAGCGCATATAATTTCAACCGTTTTGATAAAAAAAAAGCGATTTTAAGACAAAGATATAATACAGTTACTAAGAAAATCAAAAATTAATAACCCTTAATAGTCAAGAGGACGATAATATTTAATCATATGAAAATGTTAAGAGTAGAAATATTCAATTTAATTGAGGAAAATTAGATATAAAAAATTAAAAATTTCAAATTACTTTTCAATTTCGGAATTATGTGTGTGTAAATGTATATGCTATGTTTTTCATTACATTAATTTTTGTACGAAGATTCTCATATCATGAATTATTTTGTACTCTCTAAATTTTCTCTCCTTTTTTGTCTTTGAGTATTCTTTCTAGAATGTTATATATGGCTTAAGATACATATGAGGAAGATATGGCTAAAAACTTAAAATACAATGTAAAATTTGCATAAATTAATAATTGCTTTAATATTTCAGCTCAAAAAATGCATAAAAATGCTTGTGCAAAACACCAAAACTGAAATTTAAATAGAGATATTTCAATTCAGTAAATTTTATTATGGTGAATTGAATCTAATATAGGAATTGTGCCTCTATCACAATTATAACCATGAAAATTAAATATTTATAGGAAGTCATACTTTAACATGCAGAAAAACCTTACAAATTTGTGATAAGTTATGACTTTTATCATCAATAAAAGGCAAAGTAAACGTATAATAACAATATGAGAGATTCAAGTCCTGAATTCACTTTCATAGAGTATTCCGTGAAAGTTTAATAACTTTATATATAAAACATAACTTTTTTCAATATGATGTTTTGCGCTGAAGCAAAATATGAAAATCTTGATTTTGAGAAAAAGCTGAAAATACATTTCAACCCAGAAACTTACCTAATTAAATAAACATTTAACATTAAAAGGCCCCTGATTTGTAAAGTTCACTATCTGTATTTCATAAATAAGTTATTTTTTTCTTCCTGATGGCCTTTAAGACTTTCCTACGCTTACATTTAACAGGTGTTGTATAACGCTTCAATTCCCTAATTCGATTGTAATCGAACTTTTTATATCCCTTTACAGTGAAGTAGCCCGGATTTTCAATGACTTTTATTAAGACTTTTAAGCAGCCTTGATGTCCTTCGTTAAATTGTATAATTGCATCATATGCACCCGATTTCACAGTTTTCAAACAAACAAAAACTTCCTTTAGTACTCTTTATCGTATTACACCATTAAAATATTCATTTGCAATTTGGATCTTGGAAAATTCATCTCGCATATTGGAAGATATTTTGATGGCGATATTACGTAAAATATCAATTAATAACAAACATTAAATTCCCATTTCCGGTAGCATAATGCAACTTCCAGTTCTAAAATTTGACACAGACTATTATTAAAACTCTTATAACAAGTTCTATGTAAGATAGAAATAAAATTGAAATTGTTCTAGAAAGCTAAGAAATCCGGCTTTAATAATAGACCATAAGTAAAAAAAATATTCGACTTTTTGACCGAAATTCTCGTTTTAAAGGTAGGCGGATACCTTAAATTATCACCATCAATGAAATTTGGATTCGTCTTTATACGCCGTAAACCAAACAATAATCAAAGCGATCTGTTGCTTCCGGCGAATCTTCTACAAAAAAAAAAAAAAAAAGCGCTTACACTCTCATCTGTCAAAAAAGTTATGGCAACGATTTTATGGAATGGAAAGGGCTTTATACTCATTGACATCTTAGGAAACGGAAAACAATATCTGGACAATGTTACCAATCAAGTTATCCGATTCCTTCCCTTTATAAGGTATTTTTGAACCCCACTCGTGTAAAATTTTAACTGAGATTCAGTGAAAGACAATAAAAAAATTAATTAAGTATAATAATATAATTCTTTGACAAGTCTTTAGAAATATTTATCATGGGACGGTGTGGGGAAAAGAGTGTTTAAAATGTTTGGAAGTGTGAATTCCTTTTTTTTACAAAATTTAAAATTAAAATAAATATTAAATATTAAAATAATTTAAATATTAAAATAAATATACTTTTTGTAAATATTTATATTTATTTTTGATTTGTTAGGGATTAAACAAATATTCAGCTTTATTTTATCTACAGGGATTTCTTACAAATTCGAATAAATTATATTATGTGCTTTTTAACCCAGAATGTAATTTATATTACTTAATTACTATGTTATTTATTCTGAATGAATTAATATTAGTTTAATTTATTCCTTTTTTAATCATATATGCTTCTACCAAAAAATACACCAGGTTATTATCTACTAAAAATTATCTACGAATTTGAAGATTATTCGTAAATGAGAAACAAATAAATTGAAATTTCTAATTAATTACTTATTAATATGTGTTTCCGCAACTATAAATTAATATATTATATGCATAATAAGCATAAAGAATTGTGATAACCACAGTAAAATCTATATGTTGATGATAATACTTAGTCATATAAAAGTGAATCTTGTTTTTGAACAATTTTAAAAAGCCACCAAATCTTTTAACAAAAATTGCAATGATTGTCTTTTCTAAATCGTAATTTGTTTCAAAAATGGTTTTAAAGTAAAATATGTCATATAATTGTATAAATATTGTATTATTATTTGCTATGCCTTAATAATTCCTCATCTACTTTAATTTAACTATAACTTTTATTTTAATTACTAATGCTTATAATAATTTGAAGTTGATAGCAATAGTATTTATCAACATAACTAAATTTCGAATTACTTATATTTGTATCCATGCAAAGTTGTTATTATTTCAGGATAAAATAATGGATAGCCGGGATGGTTTCGGGAACAAATATTTAATACTTGACACGTTCCACAACACAAGACAGGATACAAAATATATATTAAATTTAGATACACGAACATCGAGTATACTACGTGGTATGAAGAGCCAATCGCTCCATCACTTTGCTAAGAAATCTCAGCTTGCGCTTATCGTGCTTGCGCTTTTAACCAAAAAGAATATGTGGCGCCATCTGGCTACCGTTTAATAGTACATGGAATGTAGTGCCAAGTTACGGTAAATTCTTGTCTCTTCTTGTGTGTATTCTAATTCACATTTTTGTGATAAGAATATTGTTTTTCTAAAAAAATTATCTTACTTTTACTTCTTTAATTTTTTTTGTAGGGATCTGTGCTGTAACATATACGTTATTTCCATTAAGTTCGATTTCTTTGTCTTAACATAAACGTAAAGAAAATAACAATTCATTGAGGCAACTGTAATATCAAAGACATTACCTAAAAATCTACGGAAAATGTCGATTTTCATTTGATTGATTTCTGATATTTAATTTTCTATAAATATAATACAATTACAGAAATAGATAGAATTTCCAAACATGAAATTGCAAATGTAATATGATCTGATTATGATATCTGTACTATGTATTTTATAGAAACTATAATTGCTAATCATATAATCTATACATTCATTTATTTTGCAAATAGATATTTAATAGCAAATAATCTTATCCGTAATAATTTGTGGTTAATGAATTGATATTATCGCATTTCAGTTGGAATAACTCAGCTAGATATTCTGAAAAACAAGATTAACGTATATAAAAAAATTATTGTTTTTGTTCATAAATTATGACTGAAAATCTACTAGCATAAAATTAATTGATTGCTATGAAAAGGAATTTTTTTTGCTCACTTACATTTCGAGTGTAATATCTAAATCCTTCTATTTATAACTACAAAAATAAAATTAGTAAACAAAGAAATTTTGAAATTTATGTTTTACCATTGTGACCTTTGTTTTAATAAAAATAAGTCTTTAAATTTTTGTAGAAACATTTTTGTATAATCTGTGTAATAGAATCTTCAGAAAACATTTTAGTCATATTGATTCAAACTATTCTTAAATTAACTGATGTATACAATCAAGAAAGTACAAAACTAAATGCTTGTTGTTTTGGATAATCTTAATAAAGAAGAACATAAATGAAGGAGAAATGACAAATTCTTAAGATAAATACATACAATTTTATACAGGTTGATAAAATAATGTTCGGCAAGAAAATTAAAATTAAAATGAAGGAAAAATGAGTTTTACGAACTTGATACTGGACAATAATGAATTAGGAAATATCTGTAATCTAGTAGTTTCTGTTACTTTATTTGTAATGTGATAAACCTTCAATAATTTGTTTTAAATTTAATAAAACAAAACACTTGATGTATTTTAACTCCTCTAGTAAACATTTACATTTATTTTAAAATTTTACGTTATTTCCTACAAATTTAGCTCTCAATCAGTATCATAAGCATACATGACATCTGATAACAGTTTTTGTGCAGACAACATCAAAATTGACCATTTTAACTTCTAAAATTTAAAATTTAACTAGCAAGCAGTAATTCAAATGTATTAATGTACCAAAATTGCATTAATTTTACTGACGAAAATTACTTATATTTTCCAGGGAAGACTTAAAATTATTCGGAAAGAATTATATTCCAAAATTAGTTAATTATCATGTCCCGAAGATTATATGCTTCGTTCTACTGGAATGGCGTGTTATAATATAGTCACAAGGTACTGAATAATGAGGCAACTTCATGGATTTAATAGGTGATATAAAACTGCCAATAAACAAACTATTCCTTAATAATGTCGAAAATCCAACTACCTAAGCAACAGTGTTGAATTGATAATGATTTTACTTTTAAGCAAAAATTCACTTTTCACTGCACAATAATTTTGTAGAAAGATATTACATAAGTTAATTTGAAAAGATTTATTAAAAATGCCTATTGAATTTCGACTAAAAAATATCTATTAATTTAAATATCATATATTGAACTTTCAACACAAGTAACTGTTGATTTAAATTTATTTATTTTTTTTGGATTTGGTGCAGACAAGCTGGTTATTTTTATTTATTAAATAATATATAACATGGACGGTAAAATATTTTAATTACTATAATTATTTCATATCATTTAACCCTTACGGCTGAGTAATTATTTTCATGTATTAATTCTGGACGAAATTATCTTATACTTATTTTTCATCAAAATAATACTAATTTTTGTTTAGAAATAATTTTGAAACTTTTCACATAATTATGGTATATTTTTTTTATATTTCAGCATGTACAGTAAGATACACATAAGATATACTAAGAAAAATACAGAGGTACTGCTGTCGTTCGATTGAAATAATGCGCTATAAAAGTACATTCAGTGAAATAAAACTTCTTAGAAGTAAATAAATATATAAAAATTGCAGACAAACATCATAATACTAATGGCTGTAAAGTAAACGCAAGGAAAAGAATAAAGTCTCAGAATTTACTAATAGATTCTCAACAAAAAATCACTTATGAGGAAATAAAAGACAAACATGAGTTTGGGGATGGAGGAAAAAACACTTTCAGGGAAAAAATATTAAAATTTAGAAAATATGAATTAAAATTTTAAAGAAAGGGTAATAATTTTGAGCACAATATTCTTGATTTTGCGTTTCAAACTTATCTGCTTGTTTAAAATAAATTATTCTTTTTCATACTAAATTCTATTTTTTTGCAAACTTCACTCAACTGTTTGCAATATACTGTAAAAGTTATAGAAAAAATATCTATTAATATTTCATCGTGTTTCATGTATTTTAATTTTTATATCTGGAATATTTTTAGGATGAGGATCGAATAAATAAACGAAACCATCAAAGTATAGTGAATTAGTATCAAATCAATTATATTTTTCATTTATAGGAATTGGAAGTCACATATAACAAATGCTTTAGTTTATTTAACATCTAACTTGGATTGGGGGTGATTATAATTTATGATAATAATAATTCTAATAAAAAATTGATTTCTGAATCTTTACAATTTCTGTGAGGATTACAACGATTTTTAAGCTTTCTGAAGTTCAAAAAATTATAAAAATTCAATAGATGCTCGAAATTATTAAATTTTTTAAGTGCAATTTTAATAATCAACCATTAAATTTCAATGAATATTATAAACAGTTTTTTTTATTAATATTTAGATTGGAAACTGACATATTATAATTTGAAGAAATAAATGTAAGAAAGAACTTCAATCGTAGAAGGCTACATTGATTATAATAAAAATTAAAGATTTGAATTGAATTTTTGATATATCAGAGAAAGAATTCGATTTCTTTTAAAGAATAAACTTGCTTATCAAGCAATTCTGTACGATTTTGTGTTAAAAAAACATTAAATGTAATAATTTTTAAAAGAAAAAGATAGCAGTTTAAAATTTTCTTGCGTACGTTATACATATCTTATCTAATAAACATTTTATGAATGCATTCAGAATATTATTTTTAAAAATTTCAAAACAATTGGTCATTTTGCATTGACGTCAGCTTCTTTAGATCTCATAGAAACTCAAATAAAAGATAACGTAATATTTAAAATATGATTAACACTTAAAACATGAAGTGAAAGAATAAAAGTTAAGAGAAAATGGAATTCGGTATAAATGGAATGGGAAAACACAAGGAAAGAATCAATATATGAAAACTTTTTCGGTGTTAATAAAAGTAACACCGAAATATATATAAAAATATTAATGAATACTTTACAAGTTTGAAAGGACTTACATAACAAGAAAACACTAAGAGTAAACAAGTTTCACAAAAAAAAGTTTGAAAGTTTGTTAGAGAAATACATAATGATCGTGTTGACTTAGTAGTCAATAGAAAAATGAAGTTTGCGGATTGTAGATAAACATGAAATCAGAGAGATCAAAGGACAGGGAAAAAAGATTCTTGAATTTAAAGAACGCATAATCAATACAAAACCAAACAGAAACATTCTATAAAATGTTATGAATCTTAAAAAAAACTGCTGGTTGAAACAGGAATGGGATAAATGTGTAAAAAATTATAAGAACGCACAAAATATGAAAAAATATGTAAAAAAATAATGTTTAGATACTCTAACTTAGAACATTTTAATATTTACTTTTGAATAGATTTTAGAATTTAACCATATATAAACTTTAAGCTATTATTCTTTGATATAACTTACTTGCACTTCAATGTTGATTTTGATACCAAGAAAATGTTTAAAAAATTGAATATTTGGTTGCTCTTTTATAGGAACTTTTTAGGGGTCTTTTTTTTTTTTAAGTATAGCAATCATTTATTAATACTCCGTTTTGGATTCTTCTTACTTTTTAACAATTTTCATGATCTTAAGAATATTAATAAATTCAATATTAAATCCTAATTCGGTATAAAATTATTAATATTAATTTATAAAATTGCATATGAATGCTATTAATTTTCACGCCATATTTTCAAATTCATTTTATGAATCGTTTTTAAGAAATTTGAAATTATCATTGACAAGCTTAGCTGGTTAGTAAATATGAAACCAGATTTCTCTGATTTTGTGTCAGATTTTCAACCTGCATGTGACTTCGTGGCGTTAAATATATAAAGTCTATGCTATTTACTCAAAAAAGACTGCGCTCTCTCTTTTTAGCTCTTAAATAACACATAAATAATACAGCCTAACGATGTTGATATTTAACAGATAACAATTTTAAGTATTTTCTTGATAAAATCAAATAGTAAGTTGAATATATTTTTTTATCAGTTATAAGAAGATATACTGTTTTTAAGTTTCAGTTTCAAAAACAATTAATGGTTTTTAAAGTGCAGCAAAAAATGTAACAATGATGATTTAAATAACTTGTTCTTAAGTCATTGCATTGCGAGCGCGTTTAAGTTAAATAAAATAGAAAAATTATGGAATAAGAAATATCTTTTCAAGATATAATACATTTCCAAGGAAACATTATCACGTATGTGAAATAAAGCTAATCCAAGAAGAAAGCCCTTATATATCTTTCTTCGCAGGAAAATTGCAGAAATATAATTAACATGACAAAAGAGGAAAAAAAAAGTCTTAATTGTTATTTTCAGAAGAGATTTTAATCACAATCCTTCAAGTGTATGAGACAACCTATTACAGTTCTAAATCTAACAATCGTGCATTTGGAATGCGTTCTTCCGTTTTCAAACTTGAACTGGTCAAGTTTGGTCACGTCATTATAAAGTAAAATGTTGGTAAGCATGCACTTACTCATTTTGCCATTGTTTAAAACAACTAGTCTGCATTTAAACCCTGCGAAACGAAATGAATGTTACTCAGCGAACTCATGCTACTCCCGTTTCTGAAATGAGATAATCTAATTTTATTCTTAAATGATACACGTGTGTAGGGGGAAATATTGCGTGGTTGCGTGTGTGGTTATAGCAAGATCGAAACCTTTTAATTTTTTTTTCGTAGCGTATCAAACAGTATCCTTCCTATTAATTCAACCTAAAAAGTTTGTTATTTTGTTAATTTGAACTTAAATATGTTATTTAATTTTTGATGTACAGTAGTTTTACACGATTTATAAGAGAGAGCTAAAATTAGAGTTCTTAAAATTAAAAAAAAGGTTTTTTTTTGAAACTAATGATTGTTTTAATTCCTTTTCATTTAATCTTTGGAATAGGTACGACAAGATATTGTACTATATAACTAATTCAAATGCTACACAATTCTTCCTTTTTTCTCTCTACCTTTCTCTCTCGAAGATTTTGTTATTATGTAAGAAACACAAAGAAAAATCTCGTTTTATCTTTAAATTGAATAAATAAATAAAGTAAAATAAAAATATTTCACGCTTTAGTTAAAATATACAAAATTGATTTCAACATAAGAGTAGAAAAGTTTTCAAATAAAAACCCCCCATCAGTTTATAATATTTTTTTCAATTAAAAAAAATCAGTAATAAGATTTTAATGGATAAAAGCAATCCGATGTCTCAAAATTGTAGATTCAATAGAAAATACGAGAATTAAGCAGATGTTATAATTTCTTATATTTTACCATAAATATATTGTTACATTGAATTGATTTTGAATCGAACAATGTTAATTTCATTATGGGCATTTGAGTTTTCTCATTTTGGCACTCCATAGGTACTCAGAATTGCTTACGTACTAGATCTAAATAAAGTACAGTTAGAAGTTATATATATATTTTGCAATGAGTAAAAAATATATATACGTCTATAATTTTTTAATCCGAATACAGAATTATTAATCATTAGTTTAATGCTAAAATTTATAGAATCACTATCATTTGGATTCTTAAATTATCTTCATCTCAACAATATATATATATATATATATAGTAAAATACTATTGAAACTAAAAGGTGTGATATTAAATAAAGAGAATGGACAGAAGAAGTACGCATGCTCCAAACACCACCAACCGCTATTTAGCACGAAGCCTTCTCTTTTATATGCAGTACCTCTGGCTTCTATAAATAAATCCATATAACCTCAGATATCGTTTTCATTGAGTTATTTTTATTTGTTTCGCCGGAAAAATGACAAGCGTAAAAATAGAGCAATGAGTTGTGAAATTTCCCATGAAACTTGGAAAACTCGCTACTGAAACGTATCATTCATGAAAGTAAGTGCATGGCATTGAACGTTTATGACGCGCACGTACTTTTGAGCGGTTTAAACTTTTTCAAGATGGCCGAAAATACTTTGAAAATAACTCACGCCTGGGTCACCCTTCCACGTCAGAAACGGATACAATACTGAAAAAATTGGTAATCTGGCTCAATCTGACCGTCGGTCATATGTTCACGCAATTGCTGAGACTGTAGGAATTGACAAAGAATCCGTACGGCAAATTTCAAATAATAATTTTAACATGCAAAGAGTGTGTGTCAAAATGATGCCTAAATTTCTCACGTTTGAACAACAAGAAACTTGCGAAACATTTGTACTGACACTTTGAATGCCATTGAAAATGATCCAAATTTATTGGAATTATTACTGTGAGACGAATCGTGGTTTTCTACTGATGATTCGGAAACGAAGCGCCAATCAATGCACTGGGAGAGTCCACCTTAACTGAGAGTCAATAAAGCTTCAATGAGTAAATCAAAATTCAAAGCAATGATTTTTTTTCGATATTTATGGGATTGTGAATCGTCACTGGGTTCCTGAGGCTCAAACTATTAATCAACATTTATACCTTTACGTTCTGTTGAACTCCGTGAACGAACAAGGAAAAAACGACCCAAATCATTCCGCATTGTTTGCAAATTTGTTTCCATCAAGACAATGCGCCTGCTCACTCCACCTTGTCTGTCAATAGGTTTCTAGTCAAGTATAGCCTCCTAGTTTTAGACCATCCACCTTATTCGTCGGATCTCGAGCCATGCAGCTTTTATCGGTTTTCAAAGACGAAATCTGCATTAAATTGAACAAGATTTGAGTCCGTTGAAGCTGTGAAAGAGAGAGCGCACGTGTTCTGAAAGAGCTGACAGAAACTTCCAGCACCGTTTCGAACCATAGAAGATTCACATGGAGCGTAGAAGGGGTAGAGGAGGGGTTTATATTGAAGGTGATAATAAGTATGTATGGAAAAAAATAAAATGTTTTACATCCTACAAATGTTAATGTATAATATTTTACCTCGAAAATTCATAAGCTAAGCTAAAGCAAAAACTAAAAAGTAGTTTAAAATATTATGTCTGGTATTGGAAATACAATGTGGTTAAACATGTTTTGCGGATGCAAGCCATCTCACTCAGTAAATTATTACTAACAAAGTGGGTAATATAAAAAAAAACAATTGAGTTTTGTTACAAAATCAATTGTGTTTAGATTAAACATAGCAATGTGAAATTGCATTCGAAAAAAAAAAAGAGAATAAAACTTTCCAATGAACAGTATCATAACTCTAGTTTAAACTCCAAAAATGTATTGCATGACAAATATTAACAAATTTTAAAATATCCGAAAGATAAATAAAATGTTAAATTATATTAGATCATTCTCTTTAAATTACTATACCGTCCGTGTCCCTTCCTATGCCTATTTTTCAAAACCGTGGTCATCATTGTCACACCTTAGATTCCAAATTTGTTCACAAGTTATTGTAGTGGTTTCCTTACCTCATAAATTTTGATTAAAAAACAAAACGAAAAATTTTGTTTTATGTTACTTGAAGTACAAATCACGTTTTTTTACTGTTTGTTTAATTGGGCGCATGTACTTTATTGTAGCCATTTCCAGATGTTTGTTGTCGTATTTATGTATATTTTGTGTGCCATCGCGAAAATTGTCTACTTCACGACATTTTCGTCAGGCAAAGCAAACCGTACCATTTTTAATAACAGAAGCAAAAATTAAATTTCGGATGACAGCCTTTTTTTTATCATCGAGATGATTGTTTTCATGTGTTTTTCAGCAAGATGGTGCATTGCCACAATGGGGCATAATTGTACGTGAATTCTTGGGCATGACTTTTGTCAAAAGATAGTGTGTGAGAGATGGACCAACTCAATGAACTCCCCTATCACCAGATATTTCTTATGAAGGTGTGACAATGGCATTGTCTAAAAGCCTCTCGTGCCCTCAATGCATGAACTCAAGTGCAGAATTGCTGATGCGATCCACTATGTTACACCACATACACTAGAAAAAACTTGAAGGGGGCTTGATTTCCGTCTCGATATGGAACGTGACACGACAGGCCACCATGTGGAAACTATCAAACTTCATGCTGATAATTCATTAATAACTTTTTGGCAAAAACTTGTAAAAACAAAAATATTAATTTTTATTTCAATGTAATTACTTTTTTATTATAGCATTTTGAGTTGCCATTTTACGCATATGAAACTTTATTTATGTTATTAAGGAAACTTGTTGTATTGTTTCTTTACAAATATGTACTAATATTTTTTTGGCAATCTTTTAATCAAAAGCTATGAGGTAAAGAAACCCCAACAATAATGTATGTCATTTACATTCAGAGGCGAAAAAATTGCATTTACATTTATTTACATTCAGTGACCAAAAATCAACACTAATATCGCGTGGTAACCCCTATACCCTGGTATTAGTGTTGTGTGTATATATATATATATATATACAACACTAATGCCCTGCTACTCAACACTAATATCGCGTGGGACTTATCTGACTCTAATGATGACAGATATCTATCTAGGCAGTCTCTATAAGTTGCAGGAACGTTGAGGAAGTAAATTAGTAAATGGCAACGAAATCGAACCTCTTAATACTCTCAGGATAAAAGTTGGTATTTAGCAGTTAAATTTAACATACCTGTCAATCAAGTCCTTCAAAAGCCTAATAAGTTAAATTCAGATCCAATGGACTCTTTTTTTATCGCTGGCTATTAAATCAATTTCGTTTTAAAATACGTCTCCTAAAGCGTACGAGTATGCTTTACGATAGTCCCATTGCGCTGCAATTTATTTCGCTACGTCTTTTTTACAATTAAGTGCAATATTATTCAGTTGCATGGCACTTGTTTGGTTCACAAGACTTCAGAAACCGTTGTACGAGAAAAATCCTAGGAAGTTAACATCTTCGGAGGTATTGGAACCTCTCTTTTTGACTTCCACAATCTTGCAGTATTCAAAGTCGCTCACATAATCGTGGGCCCCCCCCCCGAACAAGCGAATTGTAATGTTAATTCTTCCTTATGAACAGGAGAAAGCTTTTAATCATAAAATCCTGTCTGTTATGTGACAGCACGCGCTGCACGAACGAGTCAATGTTTGAGTGATAGCTGTTCCTAATTTATGGCCACTGAGCGTTTACATATGTATACATAATTATCAAAATAGTTATTTTTTTTTAATCAAATGTTATCTAGAATTAAAATAATTCTGATAATAAGATATGGACATCTCCTTTTAATCTCCAGTTCATTAATCGTGGACTATCGAATAATCTGCAATGAATTTTTCGCGAATTTTTAAATAACAATGAACAGTATTTTTTTTTTGTCTACATATAAATTCTTTCTTATTTTTATGTCTAACTATATACATTTTTGATGTAATTTTACGTTGATTAACTATCTATTATACTTCTTTTTTTGGTATTTCTAATCCAGTACTGACTTTTTATTCGCTAAGCCATCACTTATTTTCCCTTAATTTCTTCCGTTCATACTCGCAAACTGCTGCTTGACGTTTCAGACAAATCAACTTTAATTTATTCACAATTCATTATAAGATATTTGAGACTGATAGACAGCAGACATTCCTTTGATAAAGATGAGATCTTTCACATGTTTATTAAAAATTCAATTTCCTCCATATATTTTGTATATAGTCATATTAATTTTTTTTATTGTAAGTAATATTGAACAATTTTAATTGAATTTGTCAGTCTTCTGAAAGTGCAGTCTGACATATAAAATACATTTTTATTTTTATAAATATTTATCACGTATTTTTTTTAAAAATTTTCTTAGAAAGTATTGATTTCTAATGATATCTTTCTCTGTATGAGTTTCCATCCCTTTTTCAAAAGCTTTTACATTTTATGGTGTGCTGCATTAAATTCAAACAATATCATCTGATGGAAATAAGTTGTTTATTTTAACTAGAAATATTTATAGCTTCGTTATTCAAATATCTATGGAATGACAGTGTTTTAAAGTATTATTAAATATTGAATATTTTTATCGTTGTATTTGGCATATCAAACATATTACAGTTTTGTAATAGTACCAAAAATTATGTTTTAAAAACATTTTTTTAATATAACAACTTCTATTAAGATGAATTATAAATATATTTTATAAAAACCTATTATTAAAGCGCTTTAAAACACTACCATAAAGCAAAAAAATGCTGTAAATACATGCTACATTTCATACAGATATTTTGAAGTTTAATTAATAGAAATCCAAAAAATAAAAAAAATTGTTATATAGACACGAAAAAGTACTTTACTATGTAGCATATGTACGCTGATAATATGTTTCGTGAGAAAATGTATTTATTTGTATAAAGGCCATTTTTCCATATAAATCAAGGACTCCTACAGTTTCCCCACAATAAAATTGAAAATCATTAAAAACAGATTCACGTATACGGTATAACATTACTGTGTATTCACTATTTCTGTGTAGTATTCAGAATACACAAATTATAATTGACGATTTTTAAACGTAGAAAATCGATAACACACACATTCATGATCATTATAAATAATATTCAATCAGGAATAATAAATATGAAAAAAATATAACGGGAAATTAATCTGAAAAAGTTTTATTACAATTTTCCTATCCGTGTATAATTTTGTTATAAATTTTTTAATACCTTTTACAAAATGTTTTACAGAACATTTATCGTTAAATTGTTTCCGTTCGTAAATTTTTGCAGTACCTAGTTATAAGTATTTTCCATGATTTAAAGACCGTAAAATCAAGCGTTATTTGCATTTTATAAAAAAAAATTGTTCCTAAAAATTTTTTATTAATTCTCTTGAATATTGTCAGTTTTTTACTTTTCTTATGACATTTAAAGTCTATAGAAAGGAAATTCCAGATTCATGTCACAATAATATTGATATAAGTTTAGTTTCCCTGAAAATGTTTTACAATGAAAAAAAAACAACAATTCATATCTTGAATAAATAAGAATTTCAAATATAAGAAACTTTAATAAAATAATATCAGTCCGATAAATTTGATTCAATTGTTTTAAAAGAGTGAATGACTAAAAAGAATCTGATGTTGTAATTAGATAGATTTTTCAGAATATTAATTCAATGAATGGAATTTAAAATCACCTTTATAGTAATAGTGACACAGAGAAACAAGAAATAAGTTTCAAATAAGATTACCAAATATCAATGAAAAAATTCCAATAATGTCATACCTGGTTTAAATGAGTGAAAAACCTAATGCAAAAAAAGTATAAATTCCAAATCTGATTAATAGTGACTGTATTCAGATGCAATTAATGAAAGGTAAATGAATTAAAAAAATAAACAGCTTTATTGCGAAATGCAACATTCTAAAGTGTGCAAATTCCTTCTTTTTTATAACAATAAAAGCAATAAAAACTTATACGAAGTTCTGAGAATTTTTCATTTCTTTAAATATTTTGATTCTATTTAAAATGAAAGTTCCTTTTTGCTTATGGAATTATTTAATAGTTACATAGTTATATATTCATATTACATAGTTAATCTTATTGTTGATCTGTATTTTTGTGGTGAAAACGCAACAATCAATTTGATAGATTCATTTATGATTATTTTAATTAATATATATGTACATAATATCACATTCAGTGAAATATAGTTCCAAATAACAATAAAAAATTAAAAACAGGGAATCTGGGGTAAATTTCTTTCAAATTACTAATTGTGAGAAATTTTAACTTGCTAAACTTAAAAGACGTATATATACTCATACATTTATACTTTCTTGAGCGTTTTTAATAATATTAATAGATGTCTATTTTTTTATTTTCAAATAATTTATTTGATCTTATTATTTTATTCTACTACTGTTCAGATTTTCTTTATAGAAACTTGAAAAAGGTATGTTAATAATTATTTTTATTGATTGAAATTAGATTACGAAATTATATATTGTTGAATTTTTTTTCATTTTTTATAATTGAATGATTCTAAGAAATTTTCAATTCGAAATTGCTCTTTCTATATTATTACAATTATTTTCATAGAATCTCATTTTTGAAAAGAGATAATTTCAAATAGTCTACAAACTATATTATATACAAATTATAATATATACTTATTCTTCGATAATAACTTGTTCAAAATTGCAATATCAATTAAGAAATCTCCTAATATTATTTGTTTACAATTGTCGTAAAAAAACAATTCACCATGTTTAAAAAAGTTGAAAATTGATAAATAAACAATGGAATAAAATGAAAATAAATTTATCCTTATTTAATTATAATATAAAATATAATTAATGATTATATGCATTTATAAATAACAGAAAAATATTTTCTAATTTCGAGCAAATTATCATTCGTCTTCAAAATATTAGAAAAAAATCGTTCATAAGGAAAAATGTTCAATTATGATTTTTAGAACAAGAGAAAAATTATTTTGAAGATTTAACGAAATGAATCATTTTCTAGATTAATGAAAAAAATTATCAATCTTTTAGTTAAAAGCAAACAAACTTTCTATACATTTGTTATTATTTTAAAAGCGATGTATACATATCATTCTAACATAATTTTATTGTTAATCGAAAAAGATTCTTTGAATAGAAGAGCCCTAATCTTCTCCAACTTGTTGATGCGTATTAAAATATATTAAGACTGGACCTTAAAGTCAAGTATATACTCAATTTTGCCTGTTGCTAATTCTACTCGACTATGAAACACGTTTTCGGAACCCATTTTAACCGAGACATTACCCCAACCCTATCTAGTTCCAGCTATTCGAAATCGCATCTTCCTTGCACCCCATTAAAATCCCATTTATATACGAATAGAAGACATCAACTTGTCACCTGGGAATCATCAAATCTATCAAAATCCCCATCACTCTATATCAAACTTTCCAAACACCATTACCATTCATTTTATCTATGAGATGATTCTGCGTTTCACAAATACCTCGCACCCAGATAACCAGATTATAAACCGGGCGCATCTCTTCCCCAATAAATAAACCCGGCACATTGACAGTATTGTTTACAGTCGTCACAAACATCCCATGCTCGTCTGGAAAATGTACGGGGACTTTTTCCCACGTTTAAAAAAACGAGAAAAGAAACACACTGAAACGGGACAGTTCCTACCTTTAGAACTACTTCTTTCCACTTTGCCATCCTGGCGTCTTCAAAGAAAGGATAGACGGGGGGCGCCATCAGAAGAAAACCGGATTTCAGGATCGGGATACTTCATTGCAAGCTCTCCCGGACCCAAAATCCGGCGAGGGCTGCCATTGCGCTGGAGCCACGGCGCATCCGTGCTGTCACACATACGTGTCCCTCCCCTTCCTCGTAGCTCGCCGACCCCCCTTGCTTTGCTCTTTTCTTGGTGGTCAGCAGTGGTGCCGTCCATATGATTAGGAAGGAGTTATCGTTTGGTACAGAGGGGAGGGGAGAATCTTCGAAATGCAGGGGTGTGAGATCGAACAGGTGGGAATTCGCTCACACGCTTTAAGTTTTCACTCTTTAGCGAGTTTTGCTTATTATTTTTTCTTTCATTAGATGTTTGCAGCTTAGAAAATATTCTTACTCTTATGCTTTTATATTGGTATACTTCCCTCAAATGAATGTTTATAAAATGTATGCATTAATTTAATTTTAAGTATTGTTGGAATATCTTTTCATTGCATTAATAATGTCAACTTTTTTTTATGAGCACGTGTTCTGCAAATCGTTAATTAAAACTAATTTTAAAAGTTGAGTATTTATAGATCAAATACTTCTATAACCTTAACGTATGAAATATATACATATCGTTTTATTTAAAATTTATTCTAAAATAATATATAGGAAAAAAGAGTAAGTTACACTTTTAAATTATTTGCTAATAAAATACGTGTAAAGTTCGGTTAAAATAGTTTGTTTAGGAGTGTGTGAAACATTATATTAAAAACATCTCATATATTTAAAATGAATTTTTAAATCACTAATTATCATTTGTTGGAAGCTCCTGTATGATTTTAAAGCTATGAAAAAATAATACAGAATTTAGTTCTATTTTCTAACAAAGTGGACACATTTTCTTAATCATTGAAAGACTTTTTCCCGCTGAAAAATATCACATCAAATTTAAAATCAAGTTTTCCAGAAAATTAAATAATTTGCTACGTGATATGATTAACAATTATTTATATCCAAAAATTACATTTTTAAAACTTTCTGGAATTTTCCATTAAAAATAACATAATTTCGGATTGGTTATTTTTATTTATCATAATTAACTTCTCAGATGAACTATTCTATGTTTACTATTCGGTTTTTTATCTATATTTTTATTTTTGTACTAAAAAATAAATATGAATCTAATTTTTCATGCGAATCAACTTCTTTATTAGAGAAATAACATAGATGTTTAATTTTGAATACCAGAAAATAATGTAAATTTGTTTAGTAATAAAATAATAAAATTTTAACATTGCATACTGGACACTTAAATATTTCTACGGAAACCTATTACGTATTTTTTTTTGTTTACATTCTGTGATTGATTAGTTGAGTTATTAGGGATGCGGAACAATATGAGCTATTATTTCTCATTCCATGAATATTGTTCGTATAATGTATGTATTTTATTCGTAGCTTGCGTTAAAATACAAATTTAATTACCACAAACAAGCATCTTTTTATACTTTATAATATTAAGAAACTTAGTTCAAGAAGTACATCACAGAAAAAGTTGAGGCAGATGTGAAAAGTAAAAGCAAGGAGAATTATTTGCATGGAAGCTTCGCAATTAAAGAGAAAAAGCACCTGTCTTTTTCAATCGATTTTTTGCCTGGTCGATTGACTGAAAGAAGGCAGGTCGTTTATTTAACAACGTACTTCATATTTCTTCCTATTACCAAGTAAAAGATCAGACATAAACTCTCTACAGATCTTTTTTTAAAACACTGGTTGAGTAAACTTTATGCTATCGAGTATTCTTAGAATTAGTTGCATAAATGGTTATGTTATGCTTTACATTATTTTCATTTTTTGCAATTTTATATTTTCGATGTTGAAGAATATTTATTTTACTTTTGATTGACTGCTTACTTTTCTGAACATGTCCAATAATTCCATTTTTCATTCGCCATGCTTTACAGTGTAGTTAATAAATAATAATATTCCAATTTTTATGTAGTTTACTGACAATAGTGTTTTATTGCATAACATTCTAAATAACAAGGAACTATGAAAGTTATTGAAATGAGAGAATAGTCCATATCAAATTTTTAAATCGAATGATTTCAAAATGCACATACTGAAATGAGAAGTCATTTCTTGATTTAAAGTTTCGCAGATAAAAGTTTGAATATCGATTAGTATATTTAAAATTAATTTTACTCTTGATGTTTATTAAACTAAAGTATCTTTAGTACAAATATAACACGGTGCAAATGCACAACATATAACTCATTCAAATTATTTTACGAGAAATTCAAAAGAGTTGATTTTTATAAGACAAAACTTTTTTCATATTTTTTCCCTCTCAAATTAAAAATAAATAAAATTAAACTTTCAATAATTTTCTGTAAATATTATTGAGTTTTACTGTGAGAAGTCTTAGATCTAGACATTTTTTTTTAAAAATTTGTCCTAGGTATTTGATTAATTTTCTGCTGTATTTGTTTATTTACACACACACACACACACACACACACACACACACACACACACACACACACACACACACACACACACACACATATATATGTATGGCGTATACGTAATGATTGAGAGAACTACTTATATATATAAAGGAGTTTCCTACTCAATTTTACAACATTTTAAAGTTATTTGTAAATTATTAATGCTTCCTTAACTTATTTACTAGTTATTTATGAGTTGAATAAATAATTTTACAAAATATATGAGGATTTTACAAATATATTTTAATATTACGCTATCTTATAAATATTTAATAAGTACTGATTTGTGAATCGTAAGTTTCATTCGTTCTTTAAGTTAATAAGCATAATAAAGTGTTATACGATTTGCCAAAACTTTTCAATATATATTAGCGACTATTTATGAAAAATCTTTCATTATTCATTCATTATAATTTTATGGTTTTGATATACCATGAAACTTAAGCAAAATGATATATGAAAATTTTTGCTTCTGTTATATATTATTACTTTTGTAATCTTTCATTAAAAAGAACTCTTAATTCATTTATTTGCAAATGAAATTTCGCTTTAAGGTTCACAAGCCAATTGAAGCTTGAACTTTCACTGAAATTATAATTATTGCTCAAAGAAATTCCGAGAAAGGAATAATCAAATCCATGAGGTATTTAAATGTATGCAACTGTTACTAATTTTAAATTCAGTAATAATTTTTGTGTCATTAAATCGTTTATAACAATAATTTTGAATGATAATATTGAATCAGGGTACGATAATCATAAACTTGCAATTCAATTATTTAAACGTTAAAACACTGGATGCAAAATTTAACAATCAAGGTATCTTAGAAGATAAAAAAAATAAACCTCCGTGATCCTAAATGTGTAAATTATAAAAAGAAATTTTATGTAAAAAAGAAAATTTATAATTTGTCTTTTCTTGTATCAAGATGAAAATACCCTTTTTTATATTATTTCATTAAATGTTTATTCCATGCCATAACGTCCAAATGATTTTACCCTTTTTTTATATTATTTACCCTTTATTTTACTTTACTTTACCCTACTTTTTATTATTATTATATTATTTACCCTTATTTTTATATTATTACCCCTGAAAATACCCTTTTTTATATTATTTCATTAAATGTTTATTCCATGCCATAACATCCAAATAATTTTAATATAGTCCACATATCTTTATTAGTTTTTAATTACCAAAAATAAACTTGGTAATATTTTAACTGTTAACGTCTTCAGTTGAAAGTAGTTACTATATTGCAATTTCTTAAAAAAATATCTTTGGAGGTGAATAAATTTGGAATGTCAGGGAAATTGACAAATCTGTCAGCACTTTCTACTCACTATTTTCTGGAGTATACCGACAGTTTTTATTCATCCATTTTTTTTTTAGTTTCGTCAAAACGTGATCTGTATTGCATATGATGTTTATGTGGGGATAAATAAAAATATATCTATTTTATTTAGAAATAAATTTCAATTCCTTTCTTTATTGTTAAAAAAGGGCAAACTATTTCTGTTCGTTTTAAAAAGATTCTGAAAAAACCAAATACAGTAAGTGTTCTTTAAACTAGCACGTTCACAACCACGACCGTGCCGAATTAGCGATTTTGTCGGACTCTCAAGTGTCAATCAAGTTTTAATGGGAATACCAAAGATAAATCATTCTAAAAAAAATTTCAACGATCGAAGCGTGCATTTACTGAGTTTGCACTCATTCTGAACCTCTGTAGACGATGTAAATATTCGACAAAGTATTTCGCCATTCTCTCAATTAAAAAAAAAATGTAAAATAAAAATAAAATAAATAAATAGAAATAAAAATAAATAAAAGTAAATTTTAACATTTAATATTAATTTAGTTGGATATTTTTGTACTCATAAAACACAGCACAAAAGAAAAATTAATACAGTACAATGATATTTAAAACAA
The DNA here is from genome assembly GCA_019974015.1 of Nephila pilipes. Taxonomy (NCBI): domain Eukaryota; kingdom Metazoa; phylum Arthropoda; class Arachnida; order Araneae; family Nephilidae; genus Nephila; species Nephila pilipes. The sequence goes on from BMAW01044454.1 coordinate 741,731, forward strand.
GTTGTGATAAGCTACTCCAGCGACATGCTTAGACTTATAAGTTTTAATTGAACTTTTGACTGAGCAGTTCGCTTTTTGTATATAGTTTAAATATTATGAAAACATGATATGCCTCCTGCTAGGAAATATGGAATAGTTTTCTGATATAAAAACTTATAACTGTGAAAAACATCGGGTGAAAAGGCGAGGAAATATAGTTTTTGTCGTCTGACCACAATAAAAAAAATTGAATTAGATAGGAACTACCTCATACCATCGGGCGCTCCGGGTCTTCCGACTTCAGTGGCTAGGGTTTTTGTCATTTTAGGAGGAAGGGGGCATTGTTTTTCCCCCCATAAAGAAGGTTGGTTAACCATGGTAACAGAGGTGAATCAAACCCTTGATTTGTCGGTCCGCAGAAAATTATCCCGGTCATCATAGTTGATTCCTCAGGTTCCTCAGTCAAAATCAAGAATTCCTTCTCGTGCCAGAAATAAGATATGTTTTTCTGTCATAAATATCGAAGAGAGCCACCACATATTCCCCCTCCAGTTTTCATTATGAAGATGGGAAGAGGGACTTTCAGCATGATATCTAAAGAAGGCTGCTTTTACAGCGATTACTGCGATTAATACATAGTTTTAATTTTCAGTTTGGAGCGGAATGTACTAGCTTAGGTGTCGTCAATTTTATGAGGTTCAAAATTACGAGGTTTTTCACTAATGGCCCTCGTGTTGCTTCTTAGTGAGACGTCAATCAACACTCATCGACACTCACTTCTCGTCAAAGGATTGCTATGAATTGTATTATAGTAAACCTATATGTTGGAGTAAAAGTCATTCGAAATGCTTCCTAATATAATATAACAACCAATTATGTTACTAAGAAATTGAATATGTGAGTTAAATTAATTAAAATTGAGGAATGGGTATGAAAAAAACCAGAAAGCACGTAATTTCTTACAACACCTTATTTCTATGAAAACAGATATAGATGACCGATTCAGTTCAAACGTTTCATATTTAATCAAAACTAAAATTATTGAATGCTGGTATTCGTATAGAAATAGTTCTCTCATTGTTCTTTATTTTATCTGCAACCTTTCATAAGTTGGATACGAGTGATTGCATCAACGCGTATCGAAATCACGGGTGCGTCTCTTGAGTGGGTGTTTCCTTCGATTTCCTGTGGCTTCCATCACAATGTGGAGGAATAACCTCTCAGGAAAGGAAATGGCCCTGGATGTGTCACGTGACTTGCATGAGATGGTCATTCGGTTGGTAACGACAAAAGAGAACTCTTTTGAAGTCCGAGAGTCTAAAAATAATTTCATTGAAATACATCTCAATGATATAACTTTTCTTTTGAGTCAGAGTTATGATTCTGTTGAAATGCGGTCATAAAAAAAAGGAAGATTTAAAATTCTTATAGTTAGGTAATATAAAATATTCCCACTCTTGCAATTTCTTAAATAGATATTTTATCTTTTTTTTCGAAAAAACTCAAAATATTATTTTACTTTCATCTATTACTCTTCAAACAGAATTGGAATTTTATGGTATTCATCTATTTTAAAACATCATTATATTGCTGTTGAGGTTCATTTGCTTTGTTCTACTTTTTTTAAAACAACTATTAAAAATGTTATTATTAATGCTATTAATGCTGTTATTAATACTGCAACAATACAGTCCTAGGTTGCATTGTTGCAGTATTTCATATTAAGAAGGTTATACTGTACTCTCTCACACATTCACGCACACATACACACGCAGATATATATATTAATATATATATATATAGGCGCTTGTGTATGTGTTTTGGACTGTAGTGAGGCTTGCGATTTGGATTGCTTTTCAAAGTATTTTTATTGATCTAGGTTTAATTTTTTAAATTACAAATTTTTAAGCTATTTAGAAAAAGGAACGGCGTGAAGACAAAATAGCTACTCTCAAAGAATTAGAAGCATCTTTTCAAACTTTATGTATTATTACAAAAAACAGGAAATTTTAAATATGTTTTCAGATTAGTGATTTAATGCAAAAAAAAAATCTTATTGAAAATAGTGGAGCGAAAATGAAATCTTGTTCTTCGTTTAATTGATGAAATGAGAAAAGATCATTATTAATTAATTGCACAAAATGCGTTATTTCACACCGTATTCATAAGTTCTATTAGAAAAATTGTAAATTAGTGAACTAATAAATTTCAATAATCTGCAAAATGCCGTGCAAGAGTTTTATCTGCTAAATATTTACAGAAATTTACTTTAAAATTCAAAAATAAACCTAGAAACGTTTCTTGCTTATATTCTGAAACTAATAATATCAATATAAAAATCAAAAACTAATTATAATGCAATTCAAAAGCTGGAGCTATTGAAAAAAATTGATCATAAAATGATAATGCTCCATTAAAATGCATTTATATATTCAATTAAGATGCTTCAGAGGAAATTAAATATATAAATAAAAATAACAATCACTCAATAATCTATACATTTGATAAAAAATAATAGGATCAATTATCTCCAATAGGATTACTCAAATATCATTCACTTCAAAAAATACACCGTGAAAAAAATTACCAATTGAAACCCATTACTTTAAATCCCTTTACTTTTGGGCAAATTCATTTTTTCCTCTAAAGGGCGAGAGATCCGAAAGATAAAAAAAAACCCATTTGATAATGCGTCCATAAAATGCTTTTACTGATCCAATAAATGCAAAGAATGGTGGGGAAAAAATAATCTAACCTTCTTCTCTCATTCAATAAACATTGTATCCCAGTTTTGAGAGAAATGGTCCATTATTCGTGATAATAAGATTTTGGGTCAGCGCCTCTCTCAAAAAATCGGGAGTTGAGATTCTGCTAAAAATAGCGCAGCCCTGCGAATTGCCCCGGATGAATAACGAGACGCCCTTGACATTCAAAATTTCGTGATCAGACAGGGGCGCACACGTGTGAAGAAAAAAATAAATAAATTAGAAGCATTTTAGGTGCGAAGAAGCTACTTTTCTTTAGAAGTTAGGTAGTTTGTTACCGTTTTTTTGGAGGTTGGCAGTTCGGTTAGTTAAGCGGGAATTTGGAACTTATTTCTATTAGGAGACTTGCATCTCTACATTTCATGCTGTGAATAAAGAAGTCTCTTACAAGGATTAGGAGAAAAAAAGCTAATAAAATAATCGTAATTTGCAGTAATAATTTATACAAAAACGTAAATGTGAATAAGTCAAAGCCAGGTTTATCGAAATAAAAGTTATATTAACCTAATTTCTCTATGAAAATACTTATGGGATGTTGGTTAATATTACTATTTAAATTTGAACAAATTTATTTTTAATTGGTACAAAAATAGAATTTATTTATTTATTCACTTTAATCTGCAGGAGCCTTAATTCATATATGCGCCCAATGCCCAACATTCCTAAGGAAGGTCTCGATGATTCGCACAGTAAAATATGATTATTCATGTAAGAGTAAGATATTTCTTAAGCAGATGTCATTGAAACCGATATTAGTTGAATAAGAAAGTGATGTCGAATTTTGTAGAATATTGCTACACTAGAAGGGCAGGAAGAAAAAAAAATTGACGTACACTCTAACACATCCTTCGAGACTGTTCTGTACAGTTAAGTATATGTAATAAGTCTTAAAATTGTACATTTCTTTGTTTTGAATTTTTAGATGGTTTAATATAAATTATAATAACATTAACGATTTAACATCAAATGGAACAATATAAAAAAGCTTCTTCTTTTTTTTTTTTTTTTTTTTTTATCGATGTAGCATTGTGAGATAATTTTTTTTTTTATAAAAAATCTGTTATTATACATCTTAAATAAACGAAAAAATGTTACTTCTTTCTTTAATTTTCCAGCAAGTGCGCGTACGTGAAAGATACATTCAAGTTAAATTCGGCGGATTAATATCAGAGTTCCGTTACCAGAGAGCTCTAGGAACGTCTGAACTCGGTTGCTCTGTGGCGTTGGTTCTATCGTGTTTCACCCTTCAACTAGTCCTTGGAATTTTTGGTTGAAATAATAAGATGAGATTATATTAGAATTATAAGATGAAGAAATTATTATATAAGATGAAAATCTCACTTAGTGGATGAAATGTGACTCGTGTTGATTAGATAACAGGTATTGAACTGGTTACAGTAATACGCAGCGAAGAACTTAATACTGGGGTTAAAAATTTAGAATTTAGTATTAAAGATAGTGAGCTGAAGTTATCAAGAGGAGACCGGTATGAGACCTGCGTGGACTAAGGAGCTTTTGGATCCACGAATTGTCAAGGTTTCCAACCCGATTGGTTCGATCAGATAAGTAATTGATTAATATAGTAAACGTTAGATCAGATACACTTTAGTAAGTTTTCCACAGAGAGAGTAGAATAGAGAAATAAATATAACTTGAATAAAAACAAATCAGTTATCGTCATTGTTGAACTCTCTTATTAATTTGACAGAGAAATTTTGTGACTCACTAAAAAGCTTAATAATGGTAAGGGAAGGGAGTAATATAACGAGATGTTCTACCAGTTCGTTTTGATCTATTTTCAGTCATCATCTGAATTTCGAGAATTCAATAAGTCTCTGCATATCCTCCATTTGTAATGCAGAAATGTACGTGTTTGCTTAAGTAAGTGCTTTCTATATTTGTACAACCAATAATGAAGAAAAAGGATTTAGAAGGAAATAATTGCGACCACTTTCAAATGTTCCTGAGAAAGAAAATATAGACACTAAGAGAATATCTACCTCTAAGCAAAGTGAGCTAAAATTTAGAGTTAAAAAGAAAAATCACTACTGGACGTTCAAGAAGTGGAAGAAGCGATGTCAGGAAAAAGAAATGCAAGCCTGCCAAAAGGACAAACGCACTAGAATCACGAAGTTCAGCTGTGAGAATTTCCATAATTTTTTGTGTTTGGAGTACTACAAATTTATTTGCTCGTATTGCAATTATGTGATTAAAAGACTATAAAGAATTATTTCTTCCTTTATTTATATAATTTTTAATTCATTTTTATTACTTTCATTTTATATTTATACCTTTATGTTGCTGGTGTAAATAGTTTAGTTAAGTTATGAGCAATTTAACTTATTTTATTTTCTTGTCATTTCAACAATTCTTTGGTCATTTTATTTTGTTTCTATTTATATTGCTTTAGTTTCTTTTAATACATCAATAATTTTATATTTTAAATAATATTTTCTAAACTAAAGCCTGCTTATTAATTCTTAAATAATTTAACATAATTTAAGTAATGAAATTCTTAGAAGCTTACATTTTTAATAGCATATCTGAGAAATACACGCGATCTCTCATTTGGTACAAGGGGTGCGTCTGCTAGAAGATTTTGATAAGCAGTTTAATAGACTTGCATTTTAGAGCATTTAATTTGCATTTCATTGCTTTTTTTCTGTCTGTTCGTTTAAACAACGAACTTGTGTATTTTAACTCAGCTACAACAACTGAATAAAGTTATTATACACGATGAAAACTTGACATATTGTATGTGGTATGTGTGTGCAGACGTCCTCAAATAATCCTTACATATCTAATCTGAAATTAGCAAATAACAAAAGAACTAGAATCTGCTCAAACCTCTAGACAAATATCGTGCGAATAACTTATTGAATTGGACTTCTGGTTAAATCAAAGATCTATTGAACCAAGGACTGTTAAGTGGACAGATATTACGATTAAAATTAAAATAACCGGAAGTGAGGTTATATCTTTCCAATAAAATAAAAATTGTCGCTTGTGAAGACTTGAAAATTATATTATACATTTCGTTTAGAGTCATAAAGTAATTTAAATTTTAACCATCCTTATGTAGTTCTGTTTAAAATGTATTTATTTATCATATATACAGTTCTAAAAATAAACAACATAATCTCCATTTAACAGAAAACCGTGAATTCTCTCAATTCAAAAAATAGAATTTTCCAGAAATGAAATTATCTCTTAATGTATAAATAAATATAGGTATTATTATGATAAACGAAAATGCACTGACTGTTCGTCACACTCTTTCGTATAAACAGTTTAAGTATGCGCCTCACTTATGTGCAGAATGTAATAATTATGGTTATTGAAAAACAAATTGATGCATTTTTAATAATATAAATTTACCATTTTTTAATCTTCGGTATACAGTTTTATAAGTTATAAGAAGACTGAAATGAACAAAAAATGAACTCTACATAATTAATCTCTTCAATCAGACGCTTACTTTCCACAAATAAAAAAAAAACATTTGATTGCAGAATCAATCGTCCAGAGCATAGAATCAAATATATAAATAAATAACTGCGTCATTATATTTATTCCCCGAGAATGAAATTATTTTTATATCGTGCTCATGTATAGATGCTCTCTATAAAAGTTAGTTCAGCTTCTGGCTTACGCTGATGATATTGATTTCAATGCCAGGAGAGTCCCAGCCTTGTGGAAAGCATTCTTTTCTTTAGTCTGCAGATAATCGTATGGAACTGACAGTAAAAGAGTCTAATGCCAAGTATATGCCTGTAATGAAACTGCCATCAAGCGATGCATTTAATCTTTTAGGAATTTGTGCTCATGAGTTTGAAACTAAACCATGTTTTAATTACCTTGGATCTCTGGTTAACTCAAAAATATTATCTCTTAGGTTCAAAATTGCATTTTACTGGCCAAAAAAACGTTCTTTGGACTCCGCACTTTACGTTTAGCTTTCTCTCCAGAAAGACTTTCTATTTACAAAATTCTTATTAGGTTGGTCCAAATGTATGAATTAGAAACTTGGTGTATAACAGAAAAAGGAGAATACAAAACCGCAACTTTGAGAGAAAAAGTTTTTTTGAAAGCTTCTCAGAAGTATTGTTGATGGCATCTAGGAAAATATATTTGGGCGATGACGTTTTAATTTTGAAATTTATAGAACTTTTAATGTGCCTGATATGATTAAATGTATTGAAGTGAAACGAATGGAATTGGACTCCTCATATTATTAAAATGGATGAAAAAAAATCCTGTAAATATGATTTTAGTTGCAAAGCCCTTTACTAGTCAGAAAAGAGGGAGACCAAAACTACGATGACTTGATTTTGTTGAATCGGATTTTAGGAGATAGGGGAGATGAACAGCAAGGCACCAAAGCAAAAGGCAGAGATTATCTTGGAGGAATCTTTAAAAGATGACCTTGGCCTATCCTGGGCTGTTGAGTCAAATATGATATTGATAGATGTTCTCTCTCTGATTTTAGATCGAGGTAGTTAGGTGGTTCATTGTCGCAATCTCGTGGCCGCCATTGTTTCTGTCGAATCGTGAGTTCAAATCCTTATCCCACTAAACACTCGCCATCTAACTCATGAGTGTTAATTTTGTCAATTTCCAAGTTCTCCCGTTGACGTTTCTTAAAGTTTGGAGAGGGAGGTGTCAGCTCAGGTGCCATCCCAATCGCTTAACCAAGGTTAAATTTCGAGTTCCGTCATGAATGTCCTTCGTGTTGCTTTAAGAGCGACAATACTAAACAACCGATCTCTTAAGATTCAGCGACGTCTACAAAGTGCATCTAAAGCCGTTCTCCCTTTAAATCGGCATATTTCTCATACTTTATCATTTTTTTAATAACTTCTCTTGATTTTCATAGAATATTTCTATTTCAATTTTTATTCAGACTTTATATACTGGGTGAAAAATTTCGATTTTCTTCGTAATAATATTAATAATTTATGCAAATTTTCTCAGCATTCACAAGTAATTATTTTATAAATTGAAATAGAGTATACACAAAAGTTCAATATATCGCGACTTTCTGTGTGAGAAAATTCAATTTATGAAAGTTAAGCTTTAATTATAAAATTAAATTTTGTATTTGCATACAAATATTTATTCTGTAATTCTAGTGAATTACTTTGAATCAATAAAATGTAGGTGTAGAAAAGTCCATTTGAATTAGCAGAAAAATAACTTAAAATCTTTTAAGTAAGCGCTTTTCTTCACAAGGACTTTATGTTATTCATACAATATTTTTTTAGTTCAATTGAAATAATTTCATGTTTTTATAAAATGTACTTTTGATGAAAGAATATTACAGCACATGATGTAATATTCAAAATGTTTATATATCTTAAGTTAAATACATGCCTCAGAGCAATTATTGTTACTTATCGTTTCTTATATTTAATATTACATCAGAGTAATTATTATTACCTATTGTTTATTTTATTATATTTTTTACAGATATATTTATTACTTTTTGTATTATTATATAAAGTATAAATACTTATTACTTCTTGGTGACTATTATACGTGATAACGATTTTGAGTATATATTATAGGTATTTTATCATTAATTGTTATCGTTATGATTATGAGCCATGTTGCAATAATAATCAGGTAAAAACTCTTCGAGATTTTTAAGTCGTAAATTCGAGTTGTTATGCCACTTAAGACCTATTATGTAACAGGGCTGGTGAGCGTCAAATATATTGAGACTTCAAGTCCTACCAAGGTGTGTTAAAGAAGTTTGGAGAGGGGTCAGAGCTTAAATGTCGTCCTCATCACTCGACTAATATTTAAAATTACGAAATTTGTCGCCAATAGCCCTTGTGTTGATTCTAAGTGAGACATCAATAATCAAGCAATCAATGAGATATTTTTTTATTAAAAGATATTTTCGATTTCCGCTAAGTATCAAAATAATTGTTATCGATATGATTTTGCTTATTAGCCAAAAGCTGGGATTCAACTAAATAATTTTACAAAATTTAAAGCATACTTTTTTTTTGCGAAATCATCCTTAAAACCGGATTGGAGACTCAAAATTCTAAATTAATGATGATTATTACAGAGCTTGTTCTGTGATAAATAGAAATAAACACAATGAACCGCAAAACAAAGCAAGATTACAATAGCCAACTCCAGGTACAGAACAGTTGTCAGCTTAGGAATAAAGTAATTAAGAACACATTGAGCAGAAAGTTTACAATTCCAACTCGATCCAGGACTTTTCATCTTCTTTCTGATCGACCAATCTAACCAACTATCACTTTCTAATTACCGACGTGAACTTATGATTGGCATATCTTTTAAGTAGTTCGAAAGTCTTATAAAGTATTATAAATAATTGTAATTGTATAAAGTATTATAAATAA
>BMAW01044454.1:750867-770493 GCA_019974015.1 Nephila pilipes
TATAAAGTATTATAAATAATTGTAATTGTATAAAGTATTATAAATAATTGTAATATGATATAAACAAATAATATTTATATAATTCCGTGTTTTTTATCGAAAGATTAATCTTCAAAGATATTTTTTTTTTCAGGATACTTATGATTTTTTCTCAAATTAATTCCGTTTTTAAAGTGGTTGTTCAAAAGGGAGCATTCAGTACATCTGTTACATGACAGACATTGTGATTTTTAAAATATTAATATTTATAATTATGTATAAATAGAAAAATAAGTAACAGTAAAATAACACCGGTAAAAAACGAGATTTTTGAACATTGGTTTTCTTTCAAACTTCACACTTTGCATAACATAATTTTGTTATACCTTAAGTTTTAAGAGCGAAAGGGAACGTTGAGTCAAATTGAATTTATTCAAAAATTAATTTTAATAATTTATCTTTATTATTTGAAGTTATTAATTTATCATATATAATAAATACGTGTAATTCTTTTTAGCTTAATTATGCATTATGTTAATCAATTAAGCTACACGTAATTAAAATTGAAGCAAACGATAAATTACGTTATCAAATTGATTATATATAGCTAAATGTAATTAAAATTAAAGCAAACGATAAACTATTACTTTGAATATTGTATCAAAAATATGTAATTAAAATTTAAGCAAACGTTAAATTATTAATAGAAGGATTTGGCGACATGGCGAGAAACTTGGCATAAAATTTAATTCTTTAAATAATTAGTTTTAAAAAATTAATTTTTATTAATTGATTAAAAGAAATTAAATTAAAGCATCCTCACGAAGTCCGTCATAGTTAGAGCATTCTATAGTATTGTATTGTAATCGGAGTTATTCCTGAATGCAAAATTTCAGCTAGATCGGAGGACAGGAAGGAGATTAAAACTCGAATATAAATATTGAACTATCTCCTTTTAAGACATGCATACATATCCTCGTGTGTAAACATTTAAATATAAATAAAAGCTTTTAATAAATATGTTATATAATGTGTTACATATTAAAAAATTTTTAACATTTGTGTTACGCAAAAAATGCTGCTAGTAATACAAGTACGTAATCAGAAAAAATTGAAATGAAATATTTTTGAAATATTTTTGAATAAAATATATACGACTCAAATCTTATATTCAGATACTTTAGTAAAAAAGAGTTTAAATAATAAACACAAGACAGTAATACAAGAAAATGTAATTTCATAGTAGAAATGATATTAAACTGCATAATGCACAGAAATGTAAGACATAATACATACTTAAAAGCAATTAATTTTAATTTTTCTCAAATGTTTTAGAGTTCATTGAAGTAAAAACTGCTGCAAGAACTCATTTTAAAATTAATTGTACAAAGATATCTAGAGAAAACAGATAAATTCAGATATTACGTTGTTGTTAACTGAAACTCTGAATTGAAATCATATTGGTAAAAGGAAAAAAAAAAAAAAAAAAAAAAAAAGAAAAGAATTAAAATAAATGTTAAAAAGTTAATTAAATCGGAGCAAAGAGAGATAAACGACATTTTTTGGATAAAGTTTTATAAACATGTTTACATCAAATGAATTTTTTTTTTTTTTGAGGGGAGATAAAAGTAGAAGTTTACTGTTATCATTTTTTTGGTTGATACAAAAGGCCTCGTTAATTCAGTTTTTGCTTATTATGAATACAAAATACTTTAATGTTATAATAACTAAGTTCTTTGTTTACGAAACAGCAATTATTTCTGGAAAGGGAAAAAAAAGAAAGAAAGAAAGAATGAGCATTTTCTCTCTGATTTTTTTTTTTACTGAAAGTTTCAACAATTGATTTTTTTGAATTTATGAATGCTTGTGTTTAAAAAATAACTAAATAGCGAAAGGATATATTTATTGCTTAAAAAACATTGATTATTTGTTTCCAAAACATTTTAAGTAATCTTGCTTGCTTATTAACAAAATTTGAAATCAGCTGATCAGTTTTATTATTCAGAACATAGCTTTATTTAAACATTATATACTTGTTCATCAGTGTTAATATATATAGTGTAAAATATTAAACTAATTTTGATGATTCTGTTACATCGGTAATCGATAGATTGAAGGTTTATATAATTAGATATTTTCGCTCAATCAGCCTAGTACCTCAAGTGCGATAATTGCAAACACGCAGCATTGCCTAAATTGAGCTAAATTGATAAAAACATTCATTAATATCAGTTTATACGCACATGGGTTACATTATTTTGGAATTTATGAAAGTAAATGGTGGGAAAATTAATTTAATTTGTGTATGCTTTTCGATCTGAGGTTATGTTGTACGTAAAGGTGTATCAGGTATATTAATGCTTACCCGATACAATCTTATCTTATTGCAATGTTTTTTATATTTATATCCTTCGATTGGCTTCGAGGAATGCGCCGTGTATAAGCTTGCAGTTCATGCATCATAAATCCGAAATATAAATAACTAATTACCAATATAATTATTTCATTCTATTTAAATACTAAGTATTCTTCATATACTAATTAATGGCTTCAATAATTTTTTTTATTTCTTTTTACCTGTTTTTATTTATATATTTGTATCGATTCTAAAAATAAAGCAGTAAAAAGACTAAGAGATAAAATGTATATGAATAATTATAAATTTTTACCAAATAATAAATTCAGGCATTGACATATTTAATTTATGATTTTAAATATTATTCAAAATGTTTCCTACTGAAAAAAACAATTTCGATAACTCATTTCACAAATTGATAATTCGTTTAGATTTCTGTTTGGATATACTTTCCCGTTGACACATCCCAAATGTATAATGCTTCATTTTTTTTCTATTCTGTCATGAAAAAGAGCAGATTTTTAAGTATTAGCTCTGGAATTTTTTTTTAATCTTTGGGATTTGTAGTTTGAAGGTAACTAGATTGATCTTCATTGAAGATTTTAGGTAACAGGATTTGTATTGCAGAACTTAGATATACGTGATAATTCTTTGAAGATATTCTCGTGCTAGGTATTAATCTTTCTTGTTCTTGGCATGGGGGGGGGGAGGTGTGAGCAATGTATTTACATATCCAATTCTTAATTTTTTTATTATAATAAATTATATAAATTGTACAAATATCTTCAAATTAATTTGGGAGCTACATGGTGCAAGGTACTTTCTACTTCGCTTTACACAAAATACAAACATCAAAAATATTTATTATTTTACTTTTCACTTGCCACATAATGGATGTAGTCGTCTCTAATAGCAATTCTATGAGAAAATTGAAAATTTAGGAGTATTTCGCTTCGTATACAATTTGTGAGTTTGAGATTTATGTCACTACACTCAAACGATTTCCGATTTAGGATGTATTTTTAAAAATATCTCATGCCTTGTGATGATTTGAATGCTATTGTGGGTGTATTTTGATTTATTCCCCTTCTAGCCTCCTCTACTATACCAAGTCCACGAGACCAAAATTCTTTAAGAAATCATAAGCAAGATGAGGAGAAGGAAATAAGTCTTCTCTGTCAGGCCCCATATAATTTAAGCGATTGTAGGAAGATGCCTGGCCAGAAATACAAAAGGCGTAGGTCAGACAGGTTTTCTGCCCCATTTCAAAAGTAAGACTCTTAATAATTGCACTAGCAAACCTTCAAATAGTGGTTTGGATTCCTCTATTTTCCGTAAGACTGTCTTGGCCTGATATCAAAGAAACCCATCAAAACTGGTAACACATTTCCAGACAGAAAATTATTCCAACTTTTATGAAAGTTTGTGACATTGTAACTCGCACATCTTTTTATGATACAGTGCTCTTAAAATTTAAGAACATTCCAAAAAACGGGCCATTTCTCCTTTGAAAATGTTACGTTCAAAACCCATTTAATGTTGCAGTTCAGGAAAAGAAATATGGGACACATTTCACACCAAATAATAGGGATTGATTCAGAAATAAATTAGAAATAATTCATAAAAACACTGCGTTCCCTACGATAGCGAAGTTAGAATATAAAATCAATGTCCCGAGTGTGTTTTTATCGGAAAAAGAGTTCTAGTGCTTCAGACCCTATTTTTTTTTAGCAAAGCGCGAATACACCCTTAATGGTAAAGACATCACCAGAAACTTGAGTGTTGTATTATGAGTGAGTTTGAGAAATCTCCCATGATTACTAGTTTGAAATTTTTATATTTGAATAGGGTTCAAGGAAGGGAAGAGAAATATTTAAACCATACATTACAAGCCCCTTCATTGACCAGAAAATCATAAATTTCATTGCCATAGAGTCATATAGTAATGAAATGTATGAGAAAAGACTTTTGTAAATATTACAAGAAAAGACTGTAATTTTCCTGTTGCTATCAAAGATATTTAAGAGTTTCAAAAATCGATTCATCTCTATCGCCGACCTCAGTCCAATTACTCAGATCTCATTAAATATTGTTTAAATTAGAAAAAATACCTAGTTCAGTAAATCATTATATTTACTAAATGAGTTATAAGTTCTCAATTTTAATGGTATAGAAACGTTATTCCATCAGCTAAAAATATATTAAAAATATTTTAAAATGATTCCAACTAAATAAATTCGCAAACTGCAAAAATATCCTATATTTAGATTTGACTATCTCCGAGTTAGCTATGCATCAGAGTCTACAGTGGTCGACTATATTTTTACTATAGGAAGAGGGAGGAGTAATTTACAACATCGATTTCTTCTATAACATAATAAATAATGAAATTCATGTCGCATCTGTTCTTAACAAATTTGCTCAAACAATTTAGGGAAATGAACGTGGGCTCTTATTGGAAGAAGAAATGGATGAATAGAATAAAATTATACTAAGTGAAATGACCGAAGAAGACCTAACTTGACATTATTTTCAAAATATTTTTTAAAAAATATTATTCATTAATGTTATAATTTCATAACTACCACGTGTTCTTTGAAAGTATTTTTTTGACCAAGTTGAATTAATAACTAATACATCCTTCTCTCTATAATCCGGCAATCATCTATTTCGTCCTGCTAGCAATACATTGCCTTTCAAGTCATATAATATTATTTTACTCCTTCAATGGAATAATGTAACCTATCAATACAAACAGTACACTTTTTTTTTGTTTTAGTTATGCCACGCGTTTGACACTTTATTTGCGTGTATATAAAAATTTTATACTATAATACATAGATTTAAATGTTTAAATAAGTTATTATTAGTGATATTCCAACAATCCTGCATTTTTGGTAATCCAGCGGTGCTGTGGTCGAATATCTGACGGAATACTAAGAGTGTACTGTATGTTTAAAGTCCGATTAATTTTCGGTATTGTTTTATAATTTTTATATATCACGTCATAATTCGTATGACAGATTTTCTGTTCATTATGCAGTTGTTTAACCTATATGTAAAATGTATTTTACGTTAAAACAATGAGAAGTAGTATTTTAATGTCGTAAATAATTATAATGCAATTATTTGCTTAGTAAGTAAACATCATATTGCAAGTGCAATAGTTGTAATTAGAATGTTGTGATTGTAGGCTGATGGTTTAAATTTTAAGCCTTCAGTGAACATGCAGATTTGATTGGTTACGTAATAGCTAAACAGATTGGGATTTCTGTTGCTGTATTTATAGTCAAACCGAATCCTATTAACTCAGGTAATAATGGAAACTCCATACATTAGTGAAACCTGTCAAATTTGTCAACCAACTTGAGAAATGTACCTTAATGAGCAATTGATTTTCCATTTAAGCATGTACTTTCCTGTATTACCTCCACGAAACATGTGTTGGCTGTGGAACGGGTAGAATGTTATGCATCAGAAAGATCCATTACTCCAAACCAAAGTTAATTCGTCAAATCAGAACGCAAATGGGTTTCTATAGTAAATAGTCTTATGTTGTCTTGCATTGATTTCACTAATATTCAAGTGAAGAAGTAGTAGAGATACCAGAATGCGTAATAGTGGTTTAACAATTTGGTATTATTTTTTGAGATAACTTACTTTAAAATGCTTAGAATTTTAAGTTATCTAAAATCCTTTTCATTAAGTCTTTGCTTTTAATCTTTTTGCGATGCTCATCTTTCAAATTATATAAGCGCTAGGTTTATTTTTAATGACATAAAATACACCAATGAACACTGAAAATAGAGCACCAAGAAGGAAAACGAGCTACAAACACGAAACTTTGCAAAGTTATTGAATGATGCCCGATATGAAAATGATCCAAGTTTGGTGCCAATGCGCATGCTCACACAACTTTCAGTGGAGTTGTAATCTAGAAGTACGTCCTATATAAACCGGAGTATGGTGGGAGACTCATAAACGTAACGATCACATTTCAACTCTAGGAGAACTTTAGCAAACGAAGAATGGCAGTTAGACATGTGAGAAGACATTTCGCACTGTGAAGTGAGTTTGAGAGGGGCCATAATCATCAGCATGAAACCCCCAGACTGGTCGACGCACCATGATTCTCGCCAGGTTGATCGCTCGGAGTGTGTCGTCAGAACATGTTGCGACCAGTGAACGCAAGATAATACGCACGTCGGAGTGTCCAGGAAGATGACGTGGTGAGAGAATCGAAGGATCGTGCGGCAAGTGCTCTGGGATTCCTCTGCAACTTGTTCTACAATGAAACCAGATGAGGGATGCCAGTTTTTCACAAACTATTTCGAAACGCTCTGCTGAAATGAATCTGCAATCCAAATGCTTGTTTCAAGTACAGCCTTTAACACCGAAATATCGACGATTCCGTCTACAGTGGTGCCAAGTCAGAGCGGCATGGAATGCCGTAGACTGGCAAGACTATCTTATGCCATAGACTATTTAGTAAGCAATCCCAGTTCATTTTGGAGATAGGTGATAACAGCGCACTACGTGGAAGCGCCCTGGTGAAAGATACAATTCCATCCCCATTGTTGCTAGACACAATAGCACGGCAGGTCTGGGGGCATAGCCTATGATTGTGGTACGGGAAACCTTAACGGGCCAGAGTTATGTAATGACATTCTTTGACCCTAAGTAGATCATTTCCTAAATGTTTTTCCATAGGTTATGTTTCAGCAAAATAATGCTCATCCGCATATAGCTTGAGTAGCTCAATATTTTCTACATCATTTTCAAACTCTTCCATGGCCTGCCAGCTCCTCGGACTTGTCACCCATACAGCATTCGTGGGAACAGCTGAAACGTAAGATGCTGTGTCACTCTGTATGTGATTTGGAGGTGGTTGTTCAAGATGTGTGTGCCCATTCACCTCGGGACAACATCCAACGTACAATCAACTCAATGACAAACCGTGTTGCGACATGTATTGCTGACGGAAGTGGTCCGAAGCGCTATTGGATTTGCACTGCATGTGTCTAATTGTAAACACTATATTTGCTTAATTATCTTGATTTTTAGGGATCAAGTGAATCTCTCATCTGCATCACTATGTGTATTAAATTTCATTTCAATCCGAAGCTTCCTTTTTGGTGAGCAAATTTTCAATGTTCCTGAGTGTATTTATATATTTGGCAGAAGTTTCATTAAATACCTTATAAACTTATTTGTATTAGAAAAAACTTTATCAATAATGTTATATGTATAAATTGTTGTAATTTAACCTCTTTACCCAGTTGGGAAAAGTTACGTTTTGCTTTATGGGTCTACTTTGGCTTATGTTTATCTTAGCTCATAATACATAATTTATTTTATTTTATTTCATTCATTTTGTGTTTATTAAAAAAGACAGCAAATTGCATAGTTCCTCAGCTTTTTTCTTGATGCCTCCCCCTCTCCTCTGTTAAATCTCTTGTTTATATAAGTGTGTTAATGGTTTAAAAGCTCGGGAATCAATATAAATTGTTTAATTTCAGGTTTATTATGGTAGTCTGAGTACTTTACTTCCATTACTTTAAATACATTATTTTTATGAAAAATTAGATTTATAGCATACATTCACGTGTTATGGAAAAAATTTAATCATCATAAATATCAGATCCTTATACTTTGTTTGCGTTTCTCGATTTCTGCTTGGACTGCATTCTTTTACACTTTTTTTTTTAATTTCAGGATTCCAGTTTTTCACTCGCTATATTATTCAATTTCTTCCTTACAATTACGTAGAATTTTCTTTCCGTCTTACTATTTCTGTGTAGCTATATTAGATGTTTTCAAGTTCCATTAATAAATAGCGTCTATTGTACAGTTTGTTTTAAGTGTAAGAGGGATTTACATGCATAAAAACTACAAATGAATTTTTTGAAGCTATGCAATAAATTCATTTTAAAATAAAAGCACTGACTATCTCCTAGTTTCTCCTTTGGATGTATTCACAGTGACTAATTTATCAGTAGTTTCTAGTTCACAGCTTTAATCTTATTATTATAATAAATTATATCTGATTTCATTCTTATCTAAGACTTTGGCTTCATGATTTGTAACTGACAGTAATGGTACTGATTTTTTTCTTTTTAGACATGCATGAAATAAGTGTCGTGTCCGGTTGAAAACTAAATTATGAGTAAACATTTCCTCTATCACATGATGAATAAATAAAATAAATATCATGCAGGAATAAATAGGAATCATATACTAGTATATACCGTTCTTTTGATTTAAGTGGAGGTAGTTCATAATCTTTTCAATCCTGTTACAACTAACGGAGGAAAATGGAAATCCAACGGTTTTTAATTCTGTATCGGAAATATGCCTTTTGATCATCCTCTTCTAAGGATAAATGATCAGATCCATCCGTTTCATTTGAATCATTATCACTTCTGTCATCAGATTGATTACCGTACTCCAGGATAAGTTTTTTGATTTCTTTTGCAATAAGACCACGCTTATTAAAGGCTATATTGCACACAAGAAATTATAAAAGTTCTAACCATAATAGTAATTCGGGTCGATTGAATTTAATCAGGAACGACACCATTTTCTTCCTTTGTTAAGAAAAAATAATTTTACAAGCCTGAAAAGTTATACGTTAAACAAATATGCGTGTTTGAGAAATAATTAGAAAAAAATAATGTCATATTTTGAAACCTTCGGACTTTATAATAAAATGGAAAATATAAATTGATTCCTTCAGTGAGTAAAATTATAGAATGGGTAGAAAGGACAAACCAGTTTGAAGACCTTCGATAATTTATTGGTATTGTAAAATTTTATTATGTATATTATTTTCTATTTTAATTGCTTAGTGATTGTATTTTCTAAGAATATTGCAATCTCACTTCAGTCCAAATCAAATAAAGTTTGAATTAATCAAAGTAAGGTGGGACAAGAAAAAAAGCAGAAACGTCTGACAACAGCCATTTCCCGATTTGAAAGCACGCATAGCGAAACGTTGGGAAAGCAGGTTTACAGGTGTAGTCTGCTTTGTATATTTCACTTGCTGAAATAACCGGGATTGCGTGAGATTTAAATTTTTTTTTTCCTGAAACCTAGTCATGTTGTTAAAATAGGAATCCTTCAAATAAAATTAAAATATTTAATTCATATCATAATTATTTTGTGAAAAGCTTTTTCCTGATTTTGATGAGAAGGGCATACTTAACTATTTACTTCGGAACACGATTTGTTTGCCTCCGGATTTAATGTCATAAATTCTTTTAATACGGTATGGAAAGAATAAGCAAAGAAATAAAATAACTTCAAAGTAATGACAATTAACTGCAATACCAAAGTCGTTTGCTCCCAAAACATGCCACGAATTAAACGTAAGGCCCTTAAACCTTAAGAAATTCGATTTCATTAAAAAATATCTATTAAAACACAGATTTCCCTAAATGTACCTTAAAACAAACCTCATGAAATCTAATTATTTCAAGAGATATGATTAAAAGTGTACATGTTTATTTCTGATAAATTTTAATTGTACTGAAAGCTTTAACCTTGTTTTCTCAAAATATGAAATTTCATCATTTCATGTAAAATAACATAAAAACTGTTTAAGGTAATTTTACCGAAATTGTACGATTTTATTATTATGGAATTTTTCATAATTTTAAATAAAATTGTTCTCTTTTGTAGATATTTTGATACCTTTTTAGGGGTATGTATTAAAATGTAAAAAATTTTATATAAATTTTCAAAAAGCATTAAAATATTCAAAACTTCATCAAATGTTAAATATATTAGTTTAATTATATTTTAAGCATTTATTTATATTACTAAGCAAAAATTATATATTCTGAATTGAAAGTGTTTTGGGATTACATACGTAATTCAATATACCATTGAGCAATATGAAAACGAAGCATTATGATTTAGCAATATTTCATAAATTAGTGAAATTTTTTTTGAATGATTAAAATTAGTTTATTGAAGCATAAATTATAAATTATCACGTATAACCAAATCTTATCATTTCATTCAAATTAAAATAATATGAAACTAGGGGGAGGGGGAAGGAGAAAGTGCTCGATTTATTGATGTAACAGTCGTATGCCCCCTTATGCTAAATAGCTCGATGGTTTCAATAAATAAATATAACAGCTCAACAATTGCTTTAAATATTTAACTATACTTTACATTAAAGATTTCGTATAAATTGTGTCAAATACATCGGTTTGCTGTCAAAATGAAATACTTTATTTCTATTGTGAATTTTACTTCAGCGCAATAAGAATTTTACATTGTGTTATAGTTTCAAAAATTAAGAGTTTGTTTCATGTGAAAGCAGGCACTAATAGAGACGTAAACAAAAAAAAAAAATGTCTTTTTCAATATTGGATAAACGTTAGCGCTATGTCAATTCGATTCTATATCTATATTAATTTCCTCAAAATCGAACTAACTATATTTATTGCAATGCAATAAAATGCATAAAAAATTGAAAGGAAAAAAAATAACAGTAAGACTTTCTAGGATATTAAATTTTTTTTTCATTCAAATTTTGGTAAATATTTTTATTTCTGTATTAATTATTCGTCAGTGGGTTTCATATTTTTTTTTTTGGGGGGGGGGGGGGGGGGCGGAGGGAAATCTAGTAAATATTTCTAAGAAAATAGAATGAAAAAATAATTACCCACTATTCTTCATTTTCCCTCCTCCTTAGGGTGCTATATATTATAATATAATAAATACAATGAATTTATATTTCAGAAGCAAAGTAGAAACGTTTACATTGTTGCATTTATGTATTCGCAGGAACTTTAAGACACAAAAGTCTATACGCGTGTACTACATGCATGCTCATTCAAGTGTTGGAACAACTTATAGGATAACTTTATGCAGTTAAAAAAAATAGGCCCATGACTGAATGATAAAATAAAAATATCCGCAATTTTTCGAAATACTCTTTATTTTAAGTCTTTTGGGTATATTTAAATAGTGGATGCTATTATTAAATAATTAGGTATATTTCGATATTTTTTATGCAACATTTTCTATCCTTCACATGTGCAACAATTGTAAATTACACGATCACATTCAGTATAAAGAAACAATTTTACAATTATCTGGAATTCACAATTATTTGGATACGGGGATTTAATAGTATTTCGATTTTTAAATAAAAAAGAAATCATTTGGGGAAAAAAATCGATGACCGATATATTGCTGGGTATTGATGACCGATACTTTAGTCGAGGGTATTGACTTTTTTCAAAATGAAAGATTGTGTATCGTAATTTAGAAATGGATAGATTTTTAAATCATTAGTGGATAACTAATATACAAATGCGAAACAGCATTTAAAAATATAAAAGGGCAACTGCAATAAATTCTCATTAGTTAGTTTCCTCAGGGAATATGATCATCATATGTGGAAAAAATAAGTCTGAAATGAATTATATCTCCCAACAGTACATTAATATTTGATTAAGTTTTTTTTTATTCCTCTTGAATTATAATTAAACTAGATCCATTATTAACTTATATAATTATAGAATTTTTTGGTTCATTAATTTCGCTAATATGTATTTTATAATTCGTTTTCGTTAAAACTGTACATTGATTCATTTTGTTTGAAATTTAGTTCTCTAGACTTTTATTTAATTAGGTTTCGACCAGTCTAATCAACCATTTTATATTTGTTTTGGCCTGAAAATTTAGAATGACCTTTGTTAAGTCCACTTCTATTCAAAAATTAAGAAGCATTAACATAAAATTACATTTATAGGAAATAATTGCTGTCATGAACTTTTCATGACTTCTTTTGTTTTCTTCGAAACAAACAGGCTCCTGGTCTGAGATATTTTGAAACCGAAAAATGTTATGTAGGTTGAGTTAAACAGGTATAAAAGATTCAGGAGCAAAACTATTTTAAAGAAGACAAGGTAGTTTTTTCCTTTGTTTATTATTATTGTTGTTGTTATTTTTGCCATGTTTTCCAGAAAATCAGACAAAATCTTGCATTTTGTTTCAAAATGTGCATTGTGGCTTATTATCAGTATATATGACTTATTTGTTTCATACAAAACAATCTATAGATTCTTATAAGGTATATGTTTTTATATTTATACGTGTGTAACATGTATTTATATCTAACAATACATTATTGTTTCATAATTCAATAGATTCCTTCGCTTATTACAAACGATCATACTATTGCGTCCTAATGTTTGATGATTTTAATTTAAGTTGATTTTCTACTTAAGACTTATGTAAAGAAAGTCTTGAAAATAAATGATACTACTTATTCTCTGTTATTGCCCCGCTTTGGGTGAAATACTGTAGTAAAACATAAATATCTAATTGACAACTGCATATTGAAAATCTAATTAAAATGGTTTCATTTTATTCGATCGAATATTCTTTCAACAGCAAGTACATGTTCATTTCTCAAAACTATTTGAAGTAAATAGATTATGAATTGAAGGGAACTACATTATAGAACTTTTGTATATAGGATTCCTCTAAGAAGAAATCGGGAAGAGAGATTTAAGAAAAGATTAAATATTTTAAATTAAAAATAATGGTTCATGCGGTTAGATGTTTATGGCACCTCTTTTTATGTATTAGCCAAAGTTGTTAGAGATGGAGTATTCTGGAAAATATATATTTTCTTGAATACTTTGAGACAAAACCCTCATGAAAATATTCCAATTATTTCAGGAGATACGGTTAAAAATATACATGCCATGTTCTGATCAACTTTAATAGTACAGAAAACTTTAAAGCTCGTTTTCTCAAAATGTGAATTTTCATCTCTTCGTGCAAGGTATCTTAGAAACTCCTTACGATATTCTTGCCAAAATTGTACAATTATGTTATGCTATTTTGCATAATTTTAACCCTAATTATTCTGTTAGGTTGATATTTTACAATCTTTTCAGGGATAGGCACATATTAAAATATGAACATTTTTAAGGTCGATTCTCAATACTCCTTAAAAAACTTAAAACTGCTTTAAATGTTAAATATTTTTATTTTAATCAAATTTCTAAGCATTTATTTGCATTATAAAACAAAAATTATATATTCTGTAGCAAAACTCTTTCCAGCATTATGAGTGAAAGCGAGGCCTTATCATTAAGTAATATATCAAAAATTATTCAAAAATTTTACAAATATTTAAAATAAGTTTATCAAAATATAAACTATTAACGATCATATACAAAAAAGTTGTATCATTTCAAAGAAATTTTAAAAAGATACGATGTCTCAAAGAAAATGGAAAAATTTTCTTGATATTTTACGCTTAATAGTCGTATGATCCCTTAACAGCTAGCTGTCTTCGCCTAATATCAAAGAACCCGGCCGAAACTTAGAACACATTTGAGAGAGAAAATTGTTCCAATTTTGAGGATGAAAGTTTGTGATGTTGTGACACGAACATCCTCTTATGATACAATACTCTTAAAATTTAGGAACATTACAAAATAGCGCAATTGTTTCACTTGAACACGTAAACTTTAATACCCATTTGGCATTACAGTATAGGAGACAAAATGTGGAATACATTTAATACTAGGAAAAAAGGTTGGATTCAGACAGAAATGAATAAAATTGTAAAATACGTTGTTTTCTAAAAGATAGTGAAGTCAGAATATAAAATTAATGTTCGAGCTTTTTGTTATTGGAAAAAGTGTTTTAATTTTAGGTCCTACTTCTTAACATCACATAAAGATCTCCTTAAATAATTGTCTTTTCATGTCTCAATTTGAAGTTAACGTATGCTATATACAGTAAAACTCGTTTAACACAGCTTCGCTTAAACTATGGTTTCCTAAGAAAGCGGAACCATTATTTGGCGGTCGCAATATTGTGGTGGATAACGTCATTATAACATTGCTTATGTAAACAAGATTACTTGGTTTCCAAATGAGAATTGAATGCGAGTGGAGCGTATATAAACGGCAAGCTATGGTTTCCTGGGACAAACCTAGAAAGATTAAGGACGTTATCCACAGCAATATTATAGCCGCCAGATAACGGCTTCACTTTCTTGGGATACCAAAGCTTTAGCATTGTTTCAGTATAACGCAGCAATAATGATTCTCTCGAAACAAAAGTTGGTGGCATGTTTGACATCATTGCAAAATGAACGCATGTTTATTGAGTCGCAGTTCATTTATGATCGGTCATAAAAGTTACTGTGCGCATATAAAGATATAATATAATAATACACCGGTAAAAAACGAGTTTTTAAACATGAGTTTTCTTTCAAGCTTCACACTTTGCGTAACTTAAAGTTTTTATACTTTAAATTTTAAGAGCAAAAGAGGACGTTGAGTCAAATTGAATTTATTCAATAATTAGTTTTAAGGCTCCCGTCTACCCGCCATTTCGATTTTATGGACGTAATGTTAATCCTATGGAATTTTGACTTTAATTCTCACATCTTTATTATTTGAACTATTTGAATGCAACAAAGTGCATTTGAAAGAACAAAAAATAATGAATGCTTCTGTGGAATTACTTTTTTCCTACGATTTTTAAAAACATTTGAAAATATTCTTTAAAGACCGGAAAACTCAAAATTGAATCATTAAAATAAGAATAAAAATATTCTTAAAAATCTTAGGAAAAAAGTAATTCCACAGAAGCATTCATTATTTTTTGCTCTTTCAAATGCACTTTGTTGCATTCAAATAGTTCAAATAATAAAGATGTGAGAATTAAAGTCAAAATTCCATAGGATTAACATTACGTCCACGAAATCAAAATGGCGGGTAGAAGGGAGCCTTAATAATTTATTTTATTATTTGACGTTTGTTAAATTTATCATCTAAAATAAATACGTGTAAAAAATTTAACAAATTTTTAAAATTAATTTTTAAAAAAAAATTAACAAAAGAGAGTTTAATTAATGATCTCTTCACCTTGGTGACGGATTTAGCGACCATTTGGTGACTTGGCGAGAAACTTGTCGTTAAATTTAAATAACTAGTTTTAATCAATTAATTTTTTATTAGTTGCAATTAAATTATTATATTGTGATCCAAAAAATTGTGTATAGAAAGTTTCAGCTTTAATGAGTGCTTTAAAGTGTGAGAGAAAGCTTTTAAAGTTTTGACCCAAATATACAATGGGAATAGAAGAAAACCCATTCATATTTTATTTCATTGTGAGAAATACGGCAAATTTTCAGTACTTTTTATGAGTGACTTCAAAGAAAAAGATATTAAAGTGAGAAGAAAAGAATCTCACTAGGAACTAAAAGACAGGTCAAACGATTAGATGCAAATGCACGGCAATTTGATAAAGGTACTGCATTAAATTTGACACTTAAATAATACGCACAATCCTGTAAAATATAGAACAAATCGTATCTTCAGCAACTATAGCCACAGTGCTACTACAACAAAAAATATCCTTTCCAGAAGTAATGTGATAGAGAAAATGGAAAAATGATTTTCCATCCGGATTCACGGTGAAGTTGAGCAAAATACCCAATGAGTGAAGATATCAAAAAAATGCTTGAACTAGATGAGTATCAAAAGGATCTTTCAACGGATTTTCTTAAAAAACGTTTAGCCTCTATAACAAAAAATATGGATCAGTTCATACAAAATGATTTAAATTTTGATAGAAGTTCAAAGTCAAGAAGAAGAGTCATTAATGCGATGTCTTGCTATACAACTGTTTACTGAATGAATTAGGAAAATGCAATCAATATTAGATGACTGCTTCATATACACACGCAAAAGTCGAATGAAGCAAAACTTTCTTCGTTACAAACATAACTTCTTTTTTTCGAACTTTAAAATTTTTTTATGAATGTTTTGTGTATAAAAATTGATATTATCAACAAATAAGATAACAATTAATGTATTAAAAATATTTAAATTCAAATCTTACAAAAAGAAATTATAAATTTTCTTATTATTTGGTCTCTTTCACGTATTCCTATTATTTACGTGGTACAGCGACCTTTCGGAGTTGGGTGTTTTTTGAACCCTGTGGAGGGGAAGAATAGTTGACCTTGAAGTGCCGGAGGCATTTCGAACCTTGGACCAGTGGTCGGAAGAAGAGTTTACAAGTGGAGTTTTGCTGTTTCTTTATCAACTAGAGACGTTCCCTTCGGTTAATTTTAAGGCATTTTACCATCTGATGTTGTCGAAAAGATCTTCCTCATCATCATTCGTCATTAGCTACAACTTCTAATATGGGCAATTTGCAAACTTTCTTTTAAGTAACATCTGGGTATATTTCTATTATTTTTCTTTATATTTCCGTTTCAAGATTTTTTCCGACCAAATGGAGCGTGATTATGCAAATTAAATAAATAATAGAAGTGTTAATAGATGTAAGGAATTTCTTACAAAAGCGACGGGGAATTGAATTGGTAAAAACAAGAGTAGCAGTGAGGAGAAATCGGATTATGCGAGGAATATGCTAGTGTGTGAAGAAATTGATCTCTCAAGAGTGGATCGGATACTACTTAATTGAAGTTGCCTCTAGTTTGAATAAAATCTCGGTCTCGAGTATCCCGGTAAATTTGGTATTTCCCATTTTAATTGAAATTGTTAGTAATCATGTTGAGGGAAAGTGAACTGGTAGACAGCCATACTTTTTGATAACATAAATGTATTGTATTTTGAAGATAAATTTTATTATTTAATTTTAGTAAACACATTTGTGTTTAGACTTTAATTTGTAGAATTAATATGGCGGACGTAAACATAAATGGAAAACTTATTGGACCATATATCCTAAGTAGGATTGGGAAAAGAGTCTGAAAAAGAACAACTTGTTCCTTCGAACTGTTTCATCTAAAAGAGCAGGAACGCACAAGTCAGCGGTCGGCCAGAAACTTATTCTTTGATGTTCCGAATTATTCAGAGTCGTCATCGGTATTTCGCCATCATTATACCGTAACACATAGTTTCCCTCTTAGAGTATTTAAGCGCAAACGACCCTCCTTACCTGCAATATACCTTTAGAGATCCAGCACTTAAAAAAGAAATTTATTCTCTATGTAGGAAAGGAATATCAGACAAGAAAAACATCCGGTCTTATTTAAAGCACAAGTTAGAAAATCGTGCGAAGCAAAGGGGAGGAGTGTCGTCGAAAAGAGAAGGAGCGAAACATAAGACTCCGAATTTGAAAAACAAACTCGAATGAAAAAAAATTCTTGGAAAAGCGCTCACAGAACTGGATTGGACTAGAGAACTGGTTCTGGAAGTTTGAATCAGAAGAACAATGGAGGAGGAAAAAATTCCGAAAGAACTCGATCTTTCACCAGAAGGTCTTTCCAACAGACTTGCTATTTCAGCTGGCCGACCTTCAAGTATGTCCGAATGAGCCAGGCAAGTTTTTGAAGAAGGTCTGCATTGCTAAAGGAACGGTAAGCGATCCTGAAATAGAAGGGGAGATGCAAGATGGTTTATGAGAAATGAAGACTTTCTATAGACCTTCCCTCAATTAGAGATCATATTAAAAACATCAGTGATACTTTCCAAATTACACTTCCCCCTTAATCTTAAAAATTTTAAAATATATAGTATTTTACCTTCCCAATCCTCTAAGCCAATCAAATCAAGACTCTGGGTCCCTCGTAGAAACCCACATCTTGTCACACCCACTATAGACTCAACGAGAGCTGCTGCTTCCTGATTGGATGAACGCACTTCACCCTGTACTCCCCCATCCCTATTCTGCAATCTCAATAATTATCGTCACGTAATTCTTAACTTATCATGATGTAATTTAATCTTTTCTGTTTTGCTTAAATTTTAATTTTATTCTTCATTTTATTTTTACTTATCATAAAATCCCAATTGCACTGGACACTAGAAGTTATCAAGCAATATTACCACATCGGAGTTTAAAGCCCAGTAGTGCTAGGTACTCCAGTTGAAACCAATCACTACGAATTGGAAGGGGTCTTTTGAAAGGCAGGCCTGGTTCTTTTGAACAATTCATGTCCGCTTGTTAATCAATTTCTTCATCTAAATGGAGTCAAAGCTGAATCCCCCTCTCATTTAACTGTATTTTTTTATATTCAACTTGATTTATATTGTTATTTTTAAATTTATTAAACATTTCAAAAAGTTTCGTATTTTTATTAGATTTTAATTAAAAAGCGTAAAAAGCATTTATATGATGTGCATGAAAATTTTGTTTATTCATTTGTAATTCTCCCACAAAATATTTTTGATTTTCAATATGTATTTAATACCTTATAATGTGAAACATTACATTTGTTATAGCAGTTTATTTATATATTATGGCAATATTTGACAATGTCACCAATCTGAATTTGATCAAATTTAGGAATGATTTATGAAGAATGTTTTATGGTTTTTTAAAATGCTTATTACTGTGTATCAGGAAAATGAATAAGAGGTGAAAATCAATTTAAATGTTTAATACATTTTCCATGTGTAACAATATGAATTCGTTCCTGCTACTAAATTATAGAAAATAGGGAAGTAAAATTATTCATTTAGTATTTAGTGTTAGCAAACTAAAATAAAATAATAAAAATGTTCTATGCAAAGTCTTGCAAAGAACAGATTTAGCCACTCAAGCTGCGTTTTTTCATAATTATTAGTAAATTACTTAATTCTATATAATAATCAAAGTAAACGATGAAATATTGGAAAAAGGACAAGAGTAAATTTTTCCGATATTAAAATTAAAGGAAACGATAAACAATTAAATTGAAAACATTTAAACTAAATGCAATTATATATAAAATTATAGCAAACGATACAAATTGAAAAGTTATCTCGTCTTCCAAAATTGATCCAACTAAAACAATAGCCTATATATAACAATAGGATGGCTACATATTTATATATTTCTTGTGTCTTAGAAAAATATCTAATTCATCATATCTTAAGGCATTAGAAGCGGACTTTTTAAATTAAAATTAATTTTCTTAATAATTAATAATTCTTTTCTATTAAATATTGAATGCTTTGCCTAAAATTCGTAATACACTTTAAATTATAAAAATGATTTCAAATTCTTTTTTCTCCAGCATTTACTTCAATTAGTTTTTATTTTAAATACATAAAAAGTACTCATATTCAAGTATGAACAAAGATAGTTTATTTTCACCTATAACCTGATAAAATCAGAAAAGAACGTTCGATTAAATATAAATTTATTGCAATAAGAAATTTTTCCTAAAATTCATATGATTCGACTTTTCCTCAATTGTGCAAAGTAATCATATGTAATATAACTGTATAGCTTTAAATAATAACTGTATAGCTTTAAATAATAACTGTATAGCTTTAAAT
>BMAW01044454.1:770503-822823 GCA_019974015.1 Nephila pilipes
TAAATAATAACTGTATAGCTTTAAATAATAACTGTATAGCTTTAAATTCATTCCTCTTAGGCTTTGGTTCGAGAAATCTAAAGTACAAGTGAATAAAAAATCATTTTGTAGAACAGTTCTTTAAAAATGAACAAGATCAGTTCAGAACAGTTCATCCAAAGGAACGGGATTTCCCATTCCTACTCCTGAATTAAGTGGGTCTTACTGTACTTCTAAATCTGGTAATTTTGTAAACAGCTTTTTTAATAAAAATAACTATTTATGTACGTCTGGAAACAAACAGGAGATACATTTGTGAACTTGACGACAGTATTTTACTTTATATCCCTTTCATGGGTGGTGGTATATTTTTTATACCACATATTTAGCAAGTTAAAAATCTATGTAAAATACGCTTTTTTCCACACATTTTTCTTCAAATGGTAGCTTATAGTTTTATTTGTTTGAATTAGATGGCAGAAGCATACAGAATAATTACAAAAATTATTGCTTTGAATCTAACGAAAGTTCCCAACAAGTGGTTGTTTTATGCCTCACAGAAATGTTTCTGAAATTATTTGAAAATTTTAAACATCAGCTACACAATCTTCATGTTTGAAACTTTATGTTAATACTACTAGAAAATCAAAACAAAGTATATAAAGTAATGAATTCATACTCTAAACTAAGTGGTATCAAATTTATACCATCACCCCTATGGAACACACAGACTGTTAGTGAGCAGCAGATGGCAGCACTGAAATTTTTGATTCAGACTGATATGTAACGGTTCGCTTTGTTACAGTGAAAGATAGAAGTCATAAATATATTTTCACGTTCCAGTGTGGCAAAAATCAGAATTATTCTCCTAAGAAAAGAGATTTAAAACAGGAATAGAAATTTATCAATACGGTGCGTGTCCACAAAAGAAAAAAAAAAAGCGCAGGGGTAAAAAAGATGTCTGAAAACCAAAACTATTGCAAGAAAAAATCGAAAAAGGCAAAGATCGCGCCTTTGAAGCATTTAAGATAAAACTGGATGGGGACAGCAGATTAAGAATTTGTTGTCGTTATTAGACATGAGACTTGTTAACAACAATGGACGAAAAGTGCTAGCATGAGATAAAAATAGATAAGATGCAGGCAAAAGAGGGACGAGAATAGGAGCCCATTGCCTCTAGCGGTTGACTTTATCAAATGTTCTAAGTAAACCGATATGAAAATCATTGACAATTATTTTTACAAAAGGTACAAAACAACAAAGAGATACCCATCTTTGTAAGAAGAACAGAGTCCTCGGCATTTGGGCGCCTAATGTGAATCTTAAAAGAAGGGATATATTTTTCCCCAGTAAAAGATCTAGGAAATCCGGATTTAGCAAAGTTTAAAAAAAAAGAAAAAGAAATGAGTACATTTCCTGTGAATAATTCAGAGTCAAAGAGGGCTAGCCGTTTTTTTATGGTTTGTTTGTTTGACACGTCAGCTCATTATATGTGGGATGGTATGTTTTGAATTCATTCAATCACCTTGGACGGTTGCTTTTTGAACTTTTACAGAGACCATGCATCGAACTGAATTTTATTTTTATCTTTTTAACAGAATTTTATTTTTATCTTTATAACAGAATTTTATTTTTTTCATTGAATTCAAGTTTTCATTCCTTTTCTGCACTCTTTAGATTTCATGCAACAGTGTACATAATTATTTCAGAAAAACTCAAATTTTATTTAAAGTAGTTCATAATTTGGTTTTAATTAATTTTTTAATATGTATATTCTGAAATATATCTTTAAAATTATGCCTATAAGGGGACTTTCGATTGAGATAGAACTTGCTTTGTTTGAAGAGCTCCTTTCTGACGGATCGGTGTTACCTTCAGAAACAAGTGGGGAAGAAAATTTCTCTTCAATCTTTGCAATAAAAATATGCCTTATTTTAAATAAAATTGCATAAGCATTTCAACTAAATTTTCTTAATTAAGTATATAATATAGTTTTATTATTAAACTATGAAAATTATATATGTATAAATAAGCTATACTTAAATTAATTGACATATTTTCACACAAATTATCACTCTTCGAAATAAAAATTCAACAACATAAAGTTCTGTTCTTTTCAAAAGTATTTTGTGATCTTAATATTTTCCAAATTAACTAAAGTAATTTAATTTTTTGTGAAAGTATTTATTATTTCTTCGAAGAAATACGAAACAACGAGTGTACAAATAAGACGTCCTATAGGGGTGGTGGTATATTGTATATACCGGATCTTTAAAATCATGAAATAAATTAAAATTAATTTTACTGCTTGATATTGTGCCCTTTCAACACTATTAAGGCATATCGGATGAATTTTATCAAAAAATTAATGTTTTTTTATATACCGCTCCTCAAAGGGGTTTACTTAGATTATGAAGAAAATGGGTTGTAATAATAAAATTTTGAATATACAGATAATTAAACCAAGATGAAAGAACAAGTTCCTTTTTTTGTTTGGATCATTCTATTCTGGGAAATACAATGACAGACAACAACAACAAAAAAAAAAACAACCTCAAACATATCTTATTTTCCAAAAAAATTACCAAAAAAATCGTTTTTTTCTTATTCAATCGGATTTTTAAAAATTTTTTAGACAGGCCTAGGATGAAAATTAATGGGAAATTAATGTTTAAAATTTCTTGATATGAAATTTCAAAAGCATGCTCATCTCTCTTCTGAAGGTAAAATAAATTTTTTAAATCAATTATAGAGATAAATTAAACTTTAAAAACAAATGTTAGAATTGAATAAATTTTAAAAAGTATTTTAAGGATGACATTAATTATATTTAAAAAAAAACATCAAATAAAATGTGTAAAAATTACATTATTTAAGCTTTTGAAAAGCAGCTATTGAACAAATTGAATTGAATCTGTAACAAAAAAGAATATAGAAGAGAGGTAAGACTTATGATTAGAAACTCATATAAATTAAAAAAGGGTGGGATTTATGATTGAAAAGGGCTTATATAATGGTTATTTTACTAGAATAAATTATTACACAACAGAAGCTTTTTCTTTTTCCTTCGGAGACCGACATTGCATCCGAGACATATTAAGAAAGGGAACACAACAATATAATCGACGTGATAAAAAGATGAAGTGAAAAATAAATATAACGCACTTGAATCATTTTGTATAAAACTTCCCACTTTCTCTCTTATATGGAAAATTCCTTGCCAAACAAAACTAATCTATTGTTCAAGAAAATGTTAAGTCTACAACTCTGAAGCTCACCAGTTATAGCATTTCAAACGAGAGAAAACAAACCATCAAACAACTTCGACAGTTTATACAGCGAAATTTTACCTGCATTTTCAATGAAAATGCAAAGCAATTATCAAGAGGCAAAACAGACGCGAAAGAAGAGAAAAAACAAGCAACTTAAACCGCTTTAATAACTTCCTTCTAACCCTCATTCACACGAACAAACAGCGAGGCTACGTGGCGAATCACAAGCCGCACCATCTCCATTTTTCCAAAATAAAAACACTTCTGTCTCACCAGGGGGAAAGGGAGGTTCTATCTTTTCTGAATAACGACCCCCCGTCGTGAATTGGAGGAGACGTTCATTTTCCTACGCTGACAAAAAGCAAGTTTCCAATGAGAACTTATGGCTTATTAAGAAAACTGAGTGATGCGTTGCCATGGCAACGGACCACTTACCTGTTGCTGTGGAGGGAGGGCAGCCATGGCACTAGCCTCACGCATGTGCATTAGCCGCTTCTGGCGGCGGTCCTGAGAGGGTCTACGCGGGGGGGAGTACAGGATCATTCTCTCCTTGCGGGTTCTGGAATAGTATTTGCAGATGATGGCCGAGAGAGCGATGAAAAGGGCTAGTCCAACGCCCGTGGCAGCCCCCAGGATGTCTTGCGGTAGCATTCTGAGGAAACAGAGAAAATGAACACTTAAATGAGGTTAAATAAAGTTTAAAATATACGAAAAATATACATGCGATTAATTAAAAACTAATTAAATCTGATGAATTAATTGAAAAAACACATGAGAGAAATAAAATTGAATTTGCAGTGTCTTAGAATTAAATGTGATTCATTTTTCAATGAATTATTTATATACATTTTTCCTTCTAATATTTGTTTTATTAACTGGCAGATAAAAAAAAAATAGAAGTGTATTGAAAAACATTATGCAAAAGCTATTTTCCTTTGTCAGAAATTTAACTCTTTCATAAAAATTAAAGTTTATTTAAAGGGATACTTGTTTTAATCGCAAAAAGTTTACTTTTGAATGAAAAATATTTAGCAATGAATGATCAAAATGCTAAGGTTCTGGAAATTCTCAAAAACCTGAATTCTCAATTAGTGAGTTTTTGAATTCTTTAAAATGAAATATCGGTTCAAGTAAAGTTTAGGCAAAATCAATATTAGATAACCATGATTAGAATTTTGACATTCACATAGGTCATCTCTAAATTTTCCTATACCCAACTCAAATTTTGAAAGAAAGGTGACTTATTCCAAAGATCGTATCACATATTATTCAGAGTTGATGTTGTAGCTGTTGTCTGTTTCATGAGTCGATATGAGTTGGGAGTACTACATTTACATGTATATACATTAAACATGTACATACATGTTTAACTTTCAAAAGGACCATATGAACGGGGAAAAAAAAGAATGGCTGTCTATGGTATTCAAATCGAATTTGAAACTAAAATACGCGTAAAAGTAATGCATTTTTGAGGTAATTTCTTTTCGAGTAAATTTCGAGCTCTTTACTTTTAGAGTTAAGTGCGAAATATCGTGGAGACGATACAAAATAATACACACATTCTGAAACTTTAATGGCATTTCAATTGGAATAATAATTTTTCTAATATATGTATTTAAAATTCATAAGTAATTTTTATCTTAAATTCCAATGAAGCAAACAACATGCACTTAAGACTGAGAAAATGGGAAAATAGGTAACCTAAATAAAAACAACGCCTTTATAAAGTAAAATTTGAATAAAATAGGGGTTTAATAGAATAT
Organism: Nephila pilipes; assembly: GCA_019974015.1. Taxonomy (NCBI): domain Eukaryota; kingdom Metazoa; phylum Arthropoda; class Arachnida; order Araneae; family Nephilidae; genus Nephila; species Nephila pilipes. Next base: position 775,518 of record BMAW01044454.1, read on the forward strand.
ATTTTTGTCACTGTGAAATAATTGAGATTTTGGTGAAAAAAGAAATATCATCAACATATACAGTACTTGATAGGATTAAAAATGAATCGATTGCTGGTGAATATATATTCACATTCAAATAAATGCAAATAAAAATTTGAATAAATATATTGAAAAATTTAAGCTGCGGGTTTTTTTTGTTATATGCAAATTAGATACAGAAGAAATTATTGAATGTAAATTAAAAAAAAAAATACTGAATTTAAAGAAAAATACTTAGATTGCTTTTAAAAATTTCACATAAAATTTCGAAAGAAGAAAAAAAATCAGTTAAAAGATGTTGAGTCAACATTGTAAAAAAAGGTATTTTGAATTTAATTGCAGAGAAATTTGTTTCTTTTCAAAAACGTTCTCAGAGAAATTTAGTGACTGCAAAATTTATAAATTTAATTCGGTTGTTTCTATGAAGAATGTATACATATTTTTAAAAATCAGCAAAACGAAAGGGAAAAACTAAATATACTGCATAATTAATGAGAAGTTTTAATTATTATATTATTTCCTAAATTTTATTAATTCTCTTGAGTACACTTTTCATTTTCAAAAAATTATTAATTTCCTTAATTCTTTAATAATGACCAAAAATTATTTCCTTTGAGAGAAAAATATAATATACTTAAATCCTTTAGGAAGAAATTGTCTCGTTTATTTTACTTTCGGTATTTTTTTTTTTTTTTTCGCGCAGCAAAAAATGTTTCCTCAATGACAATGTCTTTTGGCTGGTTGTAGTGCCATCTATATTTCAATTCTGAAACGAATTCCTATTTCACTTTGCAAAGTTCTTTAAATCCCGCATAGATGACGCCACGAATCACCACTTTTGGAAGAGTTTAGTTTAAATAAGAAAAATGCTATTTCAATACTAATTTATAAATTATTAGATGCATTTACATATTCTCTTTTCTGAATAAGTTAATCAATAAAAAAAATCTGACGCAGAAGAATGATTTATAAACTCCAAACCAGTAAGCATAAAAGAAATAAAAGAAATTTTAAATTTTATTTTAAAATGTATGAATAACAGAGGAAATAAAAATAATTTCTTCCGGCAAAATTAAAAATAAAATATGTTTTTTATGGTTTAAAACATTTCCCCCTAAAATCAATTAATTTCAGTAATAAGATAATTTTATATTTTTTTGTGAATATATATATATGTGTGTGTGTGTGTGTAGCAATGGTAAAAAGAAAAAAATGTGCCCTCTTGTCCATTTTTTTCCTATACGTATTTTATAAATTATTATTATTCATTATTTACGTTGATAGCTTCTTTTTTTACATCTTTCACTTTTACTGTATTCAACTGCTATTTTTTGTTAAATAGAGAGGATATTATGAATATGAAATTGAATCAGATATATTTGAAAATATTTTTCAATCAAACGTGATGAAAAAATTGCTTTTTTCTTTATGGAGAAATAGAAAATATTTGAATTAATTTGTGCTTCCAGACATAAATTTAATACCAATATATAAATGTCTTCATGTATTCATTATATTTCGATAAAGAATTTGAAATATTTCCATAGGAGCATTATAATATTAAACATAATAAATAGATATCGCAAAATTTCGGCTGCTTGATGGTTTTTTCAGCTACAGACACACAAAGAAATATAAAAGATTGTGCAAAAAATACCTGGTTTATAATTATGAGCGTCTTTAGATTCTAGCTCAGTCATATATATAATAAGGTTTTGCATTGAAAATGACTTTGATATATTCTTTCGAATAAATCAAAGAAATTATTCGAATTAATTCAAACAAATCAAAGAATAAATAAATTCAAAGAAATCAAAGAATTTTCACTAAAAAAAAGAAAATGTTCTAATTTTTAATCAGTGATTGATGAACAGGGTTTCTTAGGAAAAGTTCTAGATTTTTCCGAGTTGACTAATTTTTTTGTATACATTTTTAAAGTTTTAGCGTTAATTTTCTATTTTTGAGGTCTTTATTTTTATTTATAACGCAAATAATTGTACTATGTATTGTGTAGTAAATGTAAAAAGTATTCTATTGTCCCATGTTTATGATATTTCATAGTGAGATTTGCTTGATAATTAATAATTGTTAACTAAAATTAATAGTTACGTTAAATTTTTATTTGTGGGTGGCTTGATTGACATTTTTTTAGATTTATTTTAACACAAATACACTTCCCAGAATGTTTTTGAATGTTAAATTTTGGTCAATAAATAAATGTACGATGAGAAGGAAAATGAATACGGCTACTTCGAAATCAATCACTGATGGAAATGAAAGCTAACACAATATTTTGAGAGTTACTATGACAACGAACTAGCCTACACAAGTGAATAGTTATCATGAGAGTAACATGCATGCGATATAAGCCTTATAAACAAAAATGAAATTCAGCACAATACTTCATTCTATATCTGTTATGTCATATGATTTAATATATTTATAAGATAAAAACATTTTGTCACAACTACTAATTTTCGCGAAAATAATCCTAACCATCAAATAATGTCCAAAAATTAATTGTTTAAAGAAACTACTGCATAAAAAGCTTCAAAAATTATCAAAAACGAATATTCCGATGAAGTACAGTAAACAAGCAGAGTTATTGAATTGTACATTGTTATAAATATTATCTAAAATTTATTTCTGAAAAATTTCAGGCAAAAGAATATTAAGTTAAGAATTTAAGTTTATTTTTTAAAAAAAATGCGATTGTGAAAATAGAATTTTTTTTTTACTACGATGGTTAAGTATGCATAATCAACGATTGTATTTCTTGTTTAAGTTAAACTCAGAAATGTATTATAAAAAGAATAAGATTATTATCTTAAGGTATCACATTTGGTGTCTCTAATATGTCACAGCAGAGTGAGGTCTCGCGCTAAAATCAATTTACATTTCATTCGGTCAAATATTTGTATAGCTGAGAAAATAACTATTTTTTTTTCGGGATGACATGTCAAGAAATATTTTTTATTTTAGAATCATATATATGCTATGTGAATTGATATAGGTTGCGATTTTAGTTTTTTTTTTTTTTTAAAAAAAAAAAAACATTACTAGCAGTAATATAGACGATTTAGTATTTAAATGAAAACTCGATTAGGCCTAAAATATTTGAGTTTTTTTTTCCAATTTTGTTATAGAAATGGACTAAATAATTAATGAAGTTTTTATCCATAAATATAAATTTAGCATTAGTATTTTTTCTGCTATGTAGTCTCGAATTTAAAAAAAAATTCTTGTCAAGATAAGCGCAATAGTTTTAAGACATAACAATGCATTTAAGTATGTGAACAGTAAGTAAAATGTGGGAAAAAGAGTTAGTAATATACAAACATTTCCCTCAATTAGCACTCAAGGGGCTATTGATTTAGTTAACCCAAAAATGTCGCACCTGACCACTTTTCAAAAATTATCTAGTTTTTGCTTATATTTTTGATGTCTGCTTTCACCAGTAACGAACTTAATTTCTCCTCAATTTTTTTATTGGATTGAAATAAAATATATGCAAAAAATATCTGATACCTAATTTCACCACTAATGAACTCAATTTTCAAAAACATGTAATAAATTTCCCCCAATTTTTTTATTGGATTGAAGTGAAACAAATATAAAAATTCAGTAGTTTATTTACTTATCGATTTATGTATTACCTTAAATCATATGTGAACTGGAATCACGATATGACTGAAAATAAATAACATTATTCAGAATTTTAAGCTGTGAGGCAGTCATTTTTTTTCTCTTTTTTTTTGCCTCACGAATTTCAACCTACGTCTTTTTAGTTTGGCCTCCATCTTGGAATGTTTTAGGGTCAAATGATTTTAATATAGATTTACTATTATTAGCCACCCAAGGGGCTACTCTTTTAGGTGGATCACCTTTGGCGTACCAAATCACTTTTCAAACTTTTATAGTTTGCTTCAATTTTAATTACATTTGGCTTAAATATGTTCACTTTAATAATTTATCGTTAGCTTTAATTTCAATTACATTTAGCTGACATAATATTGAATTTAATAATTTATCGTTTCCTTTAATTTTAATATCGGAAAAGTCTACTGTTGTCCATTTCTCGATATTTCACGGTTAACTTTAATTCTTATATTTAATTGAGTAACTTAATTCTAATTAAACAAAAAGCGCGTACCTTGGATGATTAAATCTGTTCTTTGCAAAACTTAGCATAGAACATTTTACATATGTTTTGTTTTTAGTTTTGTAGGTTTATGTTTCTTTTATTTCGAAGAAAATACTTGTAGATAATTAAAGCATTGTTAAATTAATATAATTCTCTTCTATATATTTCTCAATAAAAATTCTTATTCAAAAAACATAATTTTTAATCAATAAAACTTTTATGTTTGAATTGGAAATTTAATTTCTTTCCAGCTAAATCATACAAAATTGTTATTTCAGAATATTTAAACCTTGTAATAATATCTTTCATACCTGATTTGCAACAATATTGAATTTTTTTTTAAATATTCAGTTTGCAAGCCTTTAACATTATTTTCCAAATTTGCGAGTTTTATCGTTTTATTTGTTTTCAGGAAAATTTTTACTTAAGCATTTAAATTAATTAACTGCAAACTCAAAAATATTATTTAATTTATTCTCTTTATTTACTGAAATCTCACTTTCTATCATGTGCACAATTTGTTTTCTGAATCATTTGGAAATTGAAATGAATAAAAATGAAGGACGTAATTATTTAATTCTTAAGACTTAATAATTACTCATAATGAGGGATTGAACAGAATTACCAAAATTTTATACATATTTCAGACATTTTTAAAGCCCAACAGTAGGTAAAAATTACACATTGAATGCTAAAATAAGTTACCTTCTCCTATGGTGCCGATATATGCTTATATGTGTCGATGTGAGGAATAATGAAGATTTCTAATCTCATCTTGAAATTCATTTTGCCAAGCATTCATTGATTGTTGCCGCAGATATGCAACTTTTTGGGACGCCCGAATGTGGTTGTCGATTATGTCTTATGCATGTTCGATTGGAGAAAGATGTGATGGCCCTGCTAGTCAATTAGGAATATCAACAGCACGGATGCAGTCCAGAAATATGCAAGTTGTATGATACTTAGCATTATTATGTTGTAAAATAGTCATAGAATGATTATCCATAAAAAGTTGTGCAACCGGCCTCAGGAGGTCATCAACCTATCTCTGAGTTCTTACAGTTGTACACAAGGTGAAAGGTGTAAGAAGATGGTACTCCATATCATCGCACTAGGGATAATGGTCGTATAACTCCAGTGGTAATTATGATAATGAGTACTGCCCTCAGCCCTTCCACACACGGATCCGATGGTCATGTGATTCAAGAGGGAGATTCGTTGCAGAACAGTATGCAATACCATTCTGATGACAGTCATAATGTTCGGTTATACCAAGGAGGAATACCAACGACTAGTTGATGACTCTGCAAATGTTGCGGGGTAAAGGTATACGTAAGACGTTTGGATGTCTTAAAGACCTATGCTCAATAATCAACAGCTACGAAATGATGGAAGGTACCACAGCTGGTATGAAAACGTTTGTAGCACATTGGATATCGGGTAATGTGTCCGGTGGGGCAGTTCGGGGATGCCACATAATCATCCGATCTTGTCTTTAATTTATGCATCTTGGCCATCCAAATCCTTCATATCGTCGTCGAGTTCCTTGCTGCAACCATTGTAACCAGCACCTTTGCACAGCCGTATCCTTGCGGTATACGCAATTGCTCTGTATGACTAGTCAGTTTCATGTATCCCATCTATGCAACTATTCGAAGTCGTTCAGTTATATATGTCTTCGACAATATCGTAAAGACATTAACTGTGTTTGTCCTGGAGAATACAACGCCGACAGTGAGAAAAGATAAACCATCCGATATTGTTACCTGTATCATAGAATGCTAGTTGCGCAGAAGAAACGAGCACTGTGACAGAAGTTAACATTCATTGGCCTTGACAATTTAATCATTTGCATTCTTGACATACAGACATTTTCGAAGATTTGAGATAATCGGATTACTTTGTGGTCGTGATAGCCTAGTGATCATGGTCGTAGACTCGTGGCGGACGTTGTATTCGTCGAGTCGTGGGTTCCAGCCCTGCTGCTGCTAAAAATCCACCGTGTTGCAGGACTGATGCAAGTTGAATTTGATCGAGGGTCCAATTCCTCCTGTTAACCTGATGTGGAAGTTTGGTGAGAGACGTGCTAGCTCAAGTATCGTCCTCGCCTCTTGACCATGGTTCAGAATTACGTGATCCGTCGTCATAACCCTCGTGTTGCTTCTTAGATCAACGTTAAGAAACAACCCTAATATGATTATTTTTAATTTTGTTTTTGCAAAAGTGCGTGTACAAAATTGAGGCTCTTTTAATGCAAAAAAAAAATAAATGAAAATGTTACTGATAAAACTCAAAGGTGAAAAATATTACACACAAAAGTAAGTTTCTACTTGAATTAAAACAAATGACTCACAAATACAAGTGGAAAAAAATAAGATATAAGCTGTAACGACAATTTAATTAATGTCCAATTCTAAATTTAGACAAAGAATATCTAAATAAGTTTGGTTTTGATTACTCTGTAAATGAAGTACGATAATCTGATAAACTCTCTGGCATCGTACACTTTCAATTGACTCTAGGTCTCTTTTCATCTTCCCTTTCGATTAGTTCCGAAAGTAATCTTATGTACAAAAATTAGATTATTCACTTCAGTTCATTATGTATGTGCATTAACTAGTTTCAATAAAAAAAAAGCGAGCTTGCTGAAAGAAGTAAAATCGACAGAACAAATAATTTCACGATAAATGATGAAACAAAAATAAAAGCAAATCTTATAAGTGCTAAATGAGATATTACGAGTAAAATGAACTGATAAAAAATGTGAAGAAAATAGTTTGACTTATGAAAATTAACATTTGGTTGAAGGAATGTAATTACGTATTTTTGGCTCTAGGAAAATAAATGAATAATATTTATAAATACAACGATTGAAGGTATTTAATGTACAAAGTATTTAAGGAAGGTATTTAAAGAGCTTTTTCTTAGCTAATTTACGAGGCTCCTCTTATCTACAAATCTACTGGTTCGCAAAAAAAGTAGGTTCCTTGCCGTTGACTATGCTCAAGAGATAAATTGCCAAATATAACACTTTATTATCTCTTTACTTTATAAATCTTAAGTTATAAAAATGTGCTGTTTTATTTTCAAAAGTGTTTATAATTCTGGTTTGTGGAAAGTTGTTTAAACGAAAAACCTGATAATGTTGAAATCTGCTCCCCTCTAGTGGAAAAATACAAAAACGCAAGCTAAAATTAATGATAGAACACGATAAATTAAGCACATATAAAAATAACAATGGACTAGGAATATGATTTAAATCTGCTAACTTGCGCTTTGGGTGTTTTGAATGCAAACTTTATGCAAAAAGGGGGGAAAAGGCTACAATAGGTAACACATATCGTATACAAAGTAACTGAATGGTTACAATGTACTACCTTGAGTTACGATTACTTAAGTTATTTCTAACTTATTTAGCATCTAGTGCGACAGTGATTCGACGGAAAAATATTTTACTTGTTAAATAAGTAACTGCTTGGTAATATTTTTGTCCAACATTTATGTATATATATATATATATATATATATAATTTGGCTGATGCATTTCTGTGGCGGTCGCGAAACGGCAGCGCAGATTCGAACCCTGGTCCAAGGGATCCGAAGTCGACGGGCCTACCAACCAAGCCGCAAAGATATCTCATCGGGCTGGTTGAGTAAGGCCTTTTAACATCGAAGAGCGTCGCTGCATTTCCATATTCCCTTTATATGGCTGATTGGTTTGAATCAACGTTTATCTCGAGAGTCATTGGTGACCAACTCATATGTCGTCCTCGTAGCTTGATCGAGATTCGAAATTAGAAGGTGCGTCTCCAATAGCATTCGTGTTTCCTCTAAGTGCAAAGTTAATAAGCAAACAATCATATATGAACTAAATTGAAAGTCTTACAACTTCATCTGGGGTTGAAATTTGAAATTATTTCTTAATTCGCTCAAACAAAATCTTTCAGCGTGGTAAACATTTCGGTCCAAACTGTACTGTCGTTTGATTTTATATTAAATTTTAAAACGTGTCTGAGACTTTTGGACCTCCCTATACTATAAAGTCTTAACATATTTTATCTCTAAGTAAAAGTTTGGAGGTCACGTCAGTCTCATAAAGTGAGAACTCAGTAATGTTTTCATTCTTTATGCGTATTTGCTACTCTGAGTTGGAGTAGAAAACCACATAAGAGTTGTTCTCCAATAAACAGAATCCAAAGAAAAATATTTAAGACTCTAGTCTTAGAGCATCACTACCAACATCAGCAACTGTAGTAGTGACAGATGACATAAAATGACAATGCATATTTGCTCATCGTATACATTTATATATTGAAAAAGGTTTTTTTTTCATATAGTGTAATTTTTAAATTGTTTCCTTTTGCTAAATAATAAGTTTTGTTTTTGATTTTTATTGAAAAAAATTAAGATATAAGAAAATTATGTTACGCAAAGTGTGAAGTTTGAAAGAAAACCCATTTTCAAAAAACACGTTTTTTTTATCGGTGTTATTTTTTGGTGCTATGCCATTCGATACAAATAGTAATCAATACAGTAAATCGCATGTTTTATTATTACAGTTTGCGTAAAATTGTAATAAAACGTTATTTTTAAAAAATGGTTCTTTGTAAGAAAGTATAACATGACCAATTTGTCATTAATTTTTAAGAAAACAGGATTAAAAAAATAGAACAATCGTCATCGAGTGGTGATGGTCTCGAATTCTGTGATTAGCAATATTCAAGTCGGGGAATGACTTCAAATCCTGATTCCATTAGAAAACCCCAAGTAAGGCAAAAGAATTGCCTAAAGTCATGAGACAGCTAAAGCATTTATTAGAAAAAGGCCGTAATAACGCCTAAGAATGGGCAGTGCTTTGTCAGAGCTTACATTTCTCCTCAAATGTTTCACGTGAAATTTTTATTTTTATTTTGACGTTATTATGACCGCAAGATAGGTTCTAACAATCTTTGGACGCGGAATGCTGGTTAAATCTAGACCCATGGAGCATTTCATTTCGGAAATTATTGAGGAATTCAACATTCCTCTATCCACACTGTCAAGAGTTTGCCGAGAATATATAATTCTAGGCATTATCTTCCATCATGGACAATGCAGGGCCCAACAAGTCTATTTAATGACTAAACTACCGACATCCGCGTAGAGTAATCAGTGTTACCACATAAGCAACACTACGTCAAATAACAGCAACAATCAACGTGGGACATATGACAGACGCATCAGTGAGGACGATGCAGGGAGATGATAGGAAATGACTCCAGAAAACCGACTCAAATACCTTTAGTAACTGCACGCCATCAGCTTCAGTACCTCTGTTGAGCTCGTGAACAGATCGGCTGGTAGCTAAATGTTGAGGCACGGTAGACTAGCAGTTATGGTCGTGGATTTACAGCCGGCTTCGTTCGATTCGTGGGTTCGAGTCATGGTGTCACTAAAGGCTCACTGTGTATTGGGCTGATGCACGTTAAATCTAGTCGAGGTTCAAAGTCCTACCGTCGAGCTGTTTTTACGTAGCATGAGTTAAAAATTGAACAAATCTTTAACTTTAAATTGTTATGTTCAGTTACTCGGAGACCAATTAGAGCCATTCATTTTCATATACCCAAACAACGGCAGACTTTCCAGAATCACAATGCTCCGTGTAATTGAGCCAGATTATTTTCAATTGGCTTAAGGAACTTTCTAGACAATTCCAGTGACTGATTTCGTCACCTAGAACCCCAGACATGAACCCCATTGAACATACATGGGACATAATCTTCCAAAAAAAGATTCCACACAATATTAAAATGTATCAAATGAATAGCAGCAAGTTAAATGGAACGATGACACAAAGTCCTCTCATAGCTTGGTGTGAAAAACAAGTTACCAGATTAAGTGGCGCCCTTCTCACGTGGTTGCAGGTAACCTAGTGAATATAATAGCCGACTTTTATCGGCGATTTTCTCCGAGTCATAAGTTTGTAGTGCCAACTTTCTGAGTACCTACCTCTGTTGGGGTTAAAACTCGAATCACTGCAGAAAATTTAAGGCAGAATTAGTTTTTTGTGCCCAGTGTAATGAGATGAGCAGGATAAGTTTTTACGGCAAGAGTTCTTCAAGAACTTAAATTAGACGAAAAAAAGGGAGCACGATGGTTATGGAGATCATAGTCTAAGATGTAATAGAGAGTAGGGTGAGAACTTGAATTATAATTGGCTGTTGTGAGACGATCGGAGAAAACTTGAATTTTGATTGGTCGGTTGGCGTTCCCACACATTATTCTTTGGTTAAGTTTGAAAAAATCTCGGAAAATAATGGTTTTTAAATTAAAATTTGCTATTTGTCTTTCAAGGTAGGGCGGATGTAATTTCTTTGAAGAAAATATTCAATTTGTCTCTTTTATTTTCGGTGCTTCTCATCTTTTTGCATGCTTTAAGGTGTTTAGGGTATGACCGGAAAAGGTCATAGATATCTTTCATGGGTTCCAAAATGCTAAAGCTATTTTTGTCTTCTTTTGGTTGTTCTGGATAAGTTTTCGGTTTTTTAGTGTCTTGAATGGGTTCATCTTGACTTTCTTGAGTATTTCTAAATGGGTAGTAGATTTCGGCGAAAGAGAATTTTGCACAGACTGGTTTGGAGGTGAAGGATCTATTTCTGTTTCTTGACATTATGTTATAGTGGATTTACCTTCACTTGGTTTATGGGAACTTTTGTACCCTTCCCAAGAAACGATATGTCCAGTTGTTTTGCAGTTGATGCAGTTTGGGTTTTCTAGTCTTTCTTTAATGGTTCAGTTTCGGTTTTTGTGGTTTTTACCACATTTTAGGCATCTTGGAATGGTATTGCAGTTTTTTGAGGAGTAATGAAAGAAGTTGCATCTATAACATTGCGTAGTATTTATCTTCCTTTCATATTGTACAATTTTTTTATTTTTATATAGTGGCATCTTTTGATAATATAAGTTTCTTCGAATTTTCCTCGTCTGGTTATTTCCAGCATAAAAATTGTTAACGGTGTTTAATTTAAATTGTTGAAACTGGGCTACTTTTTCGACTTGGAAACCTGAGTTCTCATTTCGATCTTTATGTCTTCGACATCAGTGGAGGATGGAAGACTTTTTAAAACTACTTTAATAGGTTTCTTTGAAGAAGGATTGATTATGTAATGATCTATATTTTCTTCTTTGAAGTAGGAAATGATAGCTGTATGACTATCACTGCTGTTGGGATAAAATCTTATAAAATCGCGCACTAGCACTGATTTTTGGTATTAGGGGCTATTCTATTCTCTTCCTGTAAAATTAGATTTTAATTTTGTATCAAGCGCATCATTAAATGTGGGATTTTATCTTCATTTGTCTTCATCTACTTTGATGGGGGATCTTAGTTTTTGTCTGTCTGTTTAATAAGGTCTTCAAATGGATGTGTGGTTGGTAGAATGAAGGTAATTTCTTTTTGTGGTTGCTTTGATGTTTTGGTAGGAGGTCTGAAACCTTCTTTTTCAGAGGCTTTTATCTTCATTTCAGTATTAATTGGGGAGGGGTAGGTTTCGTCTCGCCTGGAGTGGACGAGCATGTATTAAGTTCTTGAATGTCAAGATGGCTTTCGCAATGGTTAGGGCATTGAGTTTTATCAATCTCTTTTGCTAGGTTAAGTTTCAACTAGTAGAATAATAGAATTCTATTGCTTTTTTTTGGTGTCCTCGAAAATTTGGATCATTGTAAGGAGTATTTTCCTTTGACTCTTAATAGTAGAATAGTAGAAGAAGTATTTTCTTGCTTCTAAAAAAAAATTTTTTCTTTCGATTTGATGAGACATGAATCCTGGTCTTGTAAATTTTTTTCAGTATCATCTTGTTTCATGTTATCTAGTTCTTAGACCGGGTTGTCATCAGGTATAAGAGATTCGGTGTGATCGGTTTGTTTAGACTTTTTCTTCCTTACAATTTGCTTATTTCGAGCCTTGATGCCACCAAAAATCCGCCGTGTAGCCGGGGACGATGCACGTTTAATCAGTCATGACCCAAAGTCCTCCCATTGGCGGGTGAGGAAGTTAGAAGAGGGGATTCTAGCTCATATGTCGTCCTCGTCACTTGACCGAGGTTTCGAATTACGAGGTCCGTCGCCAATAACCCTTGTTGTGTTATTTTATCAATAAATGCTGAGTGCGGGGGTGATTGTTTCCCGGGTCCCCGGTTTGCAGCTCTAAACTCTTTGGGTGAGCTCGGTACCCTTGGGTATTCTGCCAATAACTCTGTTTCTAGAGAGACGTTCTAGTGAGACGTTTCGTGTTCAACCAACCAAGATCGTCTTTCTCATGAAGATCATGATTTAAATTTATGAAATTCATCACCAATAATCCTCATGAAATTTTGTGTGTGGGCTAAAAAAAAATTCAAAATAACGTTAAATCATTTCGTGTTTAAAAAGAAATTCTGTCAAATGAGAAATTATAACGTGACGTACTTTGTCAAAATATTTAAATAATATACGTTTCGTACCATATACATTGAAGAAATTTAAAATTGTTTTTTTTATGCATGTATTTTTCTTTCTGTATTTTTATTTATTCTCTGCTAGTTTCACATATTTTGAATATAGATATCCGTGAAATACAGGCTAGGGAAACATTTTACAATCATCTCCATCTACACGATTGTTTAATGGCGTATACATGTTCTCATAATAGAAAGATAATACTTCCCAAAGGGGTGTGGTCGGCTTCGATGTTTGCCATAATGAGAATCGATCAGTATAAAAATAGATGCAGCGTTTAAAATTTTTTGTTCTTTTAAAAGACCTGTCATGTAGTGTGTGTCATCGGTGCTTTATCGTTAGATGTGTCAGAAAATTCTTCTTTTGGATTGGAATTTCATGAGTCACAGGAAATGTATTTGCGTAATTCAAAATACATACGTTAAAGGAGGAGTCAAATGTTAGGTAAAGGAAGGCGAATGTTAAAACTGCTTGGAGAGAGAGAGTGAGAGTCTATACATAACATATCATATATACTACGTGCAGTGGCGTCCATCCTAGAAATTAATTTTTTTTTTGGGGGGGGGGGGCGCATATCGCCATTCCCCTAAAAGAATCAATTTTTTTGTGTTGAATTATCACTTAGAAAAAACTAAAGAAAACGCTGTGTCAATCTTACTTCTTATTAAAACTGCTTAAGGATTGATACAAAAATTTATCAAGTTACAAAAACAAAGACCATTTGAGAAAACTAATAAATATGTAAAGACAAAAAAATTCCTTCTAACCAAAATCGGTGGAATCCAACATATTTGAAAAACTGATAAAAATTACTTAATCGTTGAAAAAAATGTTCACAATTCCAAAAATGGTTAAAAAGTAGCGAGTATAATGAAATGAAAAAATGTATACATATTAGTTTCTTCAGAGTTGTAATTATTCTCCGTTTATGTTTTAGCAAGATTTCTTCTTCTGTTACAGAGTCACTATATATAACAGAGTCAATTCAAATGCATTTCAGAGGTGCTATTTCTTAAGTAGTTTTTTCTTAAATATTTCATAGTTGAAAACAATACGTGTAGAGCAGTGCATGTTTTAACAGGCAGAATCGACAAATTTTTTTAACGGCTATGGATATTCGGGCAACTAACATCTACGTTGAACTCTTGCAAAGCTTGTGGGAGGACATCTTCTACTGGGATGCACTTTTCTCTCTTCGTCTTCAATCACTGACCCAGAAGAACGTTTCGGAGACTGAAAAGACTTCTCTCTTTTTTTTTTTTCTTAATCAGGAATTGGCTTGGAAATAATCATTTTTTTTTCTATTATTGATGAAAAAATATATGCATGAGGAGGAAAAAGGAGCTCATTTTTTTTAAAAGTTTAGAACATTTGTAAAAGTGTAATAAATACGCTGGGAAATTTAGTCGAGCACATAGGTCGCGGAGTGGCCTTCAAGCTCGGGTCGGCATTTTGGTTGCAAAACTTGGCTTAGAATTGGCGTTATAACATTCTGACTGGTGTGCATCAGAGGGAGCTTTGCGATTGGACGACGTTGTGGTCTGGTAAGAGTGGTGTCTTGGAGGTATAGGTTTCGGTCAGAGGGAGCGCAGAGTGCGTGAGCTTCTATTGGTTGATGGTGCTTGGAGGGGAGCAGTCCCATTGGCTGTCCCTGACTGCTGTGTTTAAGAGGAGGGTGTGACTGAGTGGTGGGCGTATACGGCTGGGAAAGTGAACAAGAGGTATTGCTGTTGTATTTAAAAATTAAAAAGATAGTTAGATGATTAAAATTTAAGATTTGTTATGTATTAGGGTGGATTATATGAATCTAATAGTACAGTGCGGGGTCTTTTGGTGTTTTCTCTAGGTGTATAGTTTTCGAGATTAATCATATTGGTATTATTTGTGAGTTCTGAAGAGTTAAAAAATTTTTTAGCTAGTTTTTGTATAAAATTTCTGAAGGTGGGAATTTTTGTAGCTTTATGTATTTCATTATTTCTAGTATACCATCTTGAGTTTGTGATCATTCTTAAGGTTGAGCATTGTGTTGTTTCAAGTAATTTAATGTTTGATTTTGCCGCATACGCCCAGATAGGACATGCATAGGTTATGATAGGTCTTAGTACGGCTGTGTACAGAAGCAACTTATTTTTTAGGTTCATTTCAGAATCCCGGCAAATTAGGGGATAAATGCTACGTTTAGCTTTCCGGAATTTTTCTCGCGAGTGTATGATGTGTTGTTTCCATGAGAGTGCCTTATCGAGTATTACTCCTTGATATTTGGTTTTCTGAGAAAAGTGTAATAAATGAATCATCCTGAAATATATATTTTGATTTTCAGAAATAATCTTGGTGAGGGGTGCATACGTTTCTTTGTGTGCAATCCTCTCCCACTCTCCTGGGTACACCTCTGACTAAGTGGTTTTAGGAATTTTATGAATTATATCTTAATTTAATGCATTTATTTTCAGCTCTTTATTGCTGGAAGGGTTAAGCATCCCATCTACTAGGTACTTGGAAATCTTGATCGTTATGTTAATCCTATGGAATTTCTCCTCTTCTAATCTAGACTATTGTATTTATTTGAATGCAATGAAGTGCATCCGAAAGAGTAGAGGTAATAGTAATGCTTCCTGGAAAATTACACTTTTCTTCTTATGTTTTTAAAATTCCTAAACTCCTGAAACGAATCCGTAAGACAGATATAAAATATTTTTCAAAATTTCTCGTGGACAATTAAGATTCTACGTTATTTTTAGCGCTTTCAAATTCAAATTTATGGAATTTAAATAAATAAAATAGTTCTGGAATTGAGAATTAAAGTAATAATTCTATAAGAAATTAACATTGCAATCACGGATTAAAATAAGCTGGTAGTAGAGAATCTTAAAATCCCAAACTTCATGGCCAGTATCTATCGATCCTGTGGCAGGACATCTGAGTGGAATAACGGTAGATTGTATAAGAAAAGGAACTGAGCCTTATGAAGTCCTCATGTATCATGAAGAAAGAAAGGAGAGTCGGGTTTTGATTGATTGTTTATTAAAGTCGCACTTGAAAGCAACACGAGGGTAATTGGGGACGGAACTCGTAACTTTAAGTCTCAGTCTTGTGAGGGGGGTGATATTTAAGTTTGCGCTTCTCTCTCCAAACTTCCACACCACACCAACGGGAAGACTTTCAACCTTGACAGATTTAATATGCATCAATCTCGCTACGCGGTGGTTCTTTGGTAGCAAAACAACTTGAACCTAGGAATCAATGGAGACAGCGAGATCCACGAGTTCGTTACCATGACCAGACTCCAGGAAAGACTGGTGAAAACTCAAATATTGTCCACGGTAATTGCCTATGACTCAAATGTACAAGATTCATCTGAATGTTAATGCGTTACTCTAGAATGAGGTTAGGTTCGAATGAATCAATCAAAATTTATTGTATTTATATATAATTACTATTATATATATATATATATATATACACACACACATATATATATATATATACACATATATATATATATATATTTATATATATATATATATATATATATATATATATATTATATATATATATATATATATATATATATATATATATATATATATACACACACATATATATATATATTTGTTCAAGATAAATTATTAAAAAATTGAAATAAACATAACTCACAAAATATTTTCTTTTAGATTTCTTTTTACATATAGTAAAAAGAAACCTAAAATAAAATATAAAATTTAAAAATAGATTGTCTGAGATTTATAGAATCCAAAATTTTAGCTAACAAGGCTATTTAACTTACAAAACTCATTAATACTACTCTAAATGGATTTCATTCATTTTTAACGTAATTTAATATCTGTTCAAATTGATGAATAAACAATGGGATTTAATTTCAATTGTCAGAAGTAATGACAATGCTTTTATTCTGGGTGATATTAATGTTGAGGAAGTCGAAATGCTAAATATTTAGTTAGTTATATAAAGCAATTTATCGTAGTATTAAAATAACGAATCCCCACCTTTAAGGATTTCATAACCTAATGTTAAGGAAATGGGCTCTTATTTGGAAGTCTTATAAGATGGAAAAATGCTCTAATATCAGTATTAAAAATTGACTCCATTATCGTACGACACAAGAGCAGCATATTTTTCATTAGTATGCTTGGAAGTCTTATCACAGAGAGAAATGCATTAACATAAGTATTTAATTTTGTTTTCACTATCTTACATCACAAGAGCAGTATAATTTTTTATTCGCTTGTATGAAAACTTTTTCAGATAGAAAAATGCTCTCAATTCAATACTAAATTTTGACTTCACTATTTTACACCAAAAAAGCAGCACATTGTTCATTAGCATGCTTGGAATCTTTCTTAATTAGAAAGATGCTCACATAAATATCAATCTGTGACTTCACTATCTTGCATCACAAGAGCAGCATATTTTTTCTTTAGCGTGTTTAGAAACTTTCTTGGATAGAAAAACGCTCTCAAACCAACATTATATTTTGATTTTAATTTGTTCTGAACAGTGTTCTTTTTAACAGAATATTCCATTTGTCCCAATTCAATTTTTACTGCATAAAATATGTTTCACATTTTATCTTCTGCATTGCATTTCTAAATGAATTGGTAGCTTTACATGTTACAGTGAAGATTCCCATAATAATTTAATATTTCGATGCTTTAAGGAAAAATTATTTGAAATTTATAAAAATATTTAAACTTCACTAACATATATTAATATTAGTACATTTTTCTATCAGAAAATGTGTTCCGTGTTACAGATCTGCTTTTTGATATTGTGGGATTAGAGCCTTAGAAAAAAGACAGATTTTTGATTCTTGAATTAATTTAAATTCTGTGGTAAAATTAGCAGAACTTAAAATATGCACAATCAATGGAAGAACATTTTCTTAAAGTTAATTATTATGATCAACAAATTAATTAATAACACATCGATCAATAACTCCCGAGACTAACCCAGAGATGGCGCTCGTAGTAAACCAGTAACCAGGTCTTTCTAGAGTACTAACCTTTGCTTGAAACGTGTCAAAATTTTAAGTCGATCGGACCAGGAAAAAGGTTTTTTGAAGTGAAGTGAAAAAGGTTTTTTCCAAGTGGGTGCCGCGATTGCTTTCGATGGATGGAAAAGCGTTGGAACGATTGTATCACCCTAAAAGGTGATTAACAAAAGGTGTTATGTTGATGAATAAAAAAAAATTTTGCAAAAAAAATGTTGTTTTCAATGTTAGACTCGGGAGTTATTGATGGATGTGTTATTTCTTGAAATAATTATCTGATAAATTATGTTTTTTGCTCAGGGGTCAAAATCATAATTTTTACGTAAATCTGTATGGACAAATGATTATTTGATATCTATTCAAGCTCTATGATCATCGCAGTTCCCCGAATGAAGTTTCTTTTCT
This sequence comes from Nephila pilipes, assembly GCA_019974015.1. Lineage (NCBI taxonomy): Eukaryota > Metazoa > Arthropoda > Arachnida > Araneae > Nephilidae > Nephila > Nephila pilipes. Next base: position 793,571 of record BMAW01044454.1, read on the forward strand.
GCACATACCATCATATGGTAAAAAAAGAAGAGTTAATTGTGCTTTAAGTTATAATGAATTTCGAAAAATTTCGTAATCTCTGATACAGTATTTAGGTACTAGCTGGTGTTGTCGCATCATCTGATCAGCACGTAGTATTCATAAGATTTAAAAAGTAATTACAAGAGAGGAAAAATAAATAATAAAATGAAATAATAATAATAAAATAATAAATAAATAATAAAATGAAATAAATAAATAATGAAATAATAAATAAATAATGAGATAATAAATAAATAATAAAATGAAATAATAAATAAATAATAAAATGAAATAATAAATAAATAATAAAATGAAATAATAAATAAATAAAATAATAAACAAGTAATAAAATAAAATAATAAATAAATGAAATAAGAAATAAATAACAAAATAAAGTATGAAATAAATAATAAAATGAAATAATTAATTAATGAATAAAATGGAAAAATAGTAAAATAAAAATAAATGAGTAAATAATAATAATACAAAACGAAATAATAAACTGTTAAGAAATTGATAAATAAAATAACAATATAAAAAACAATAAATAAATAAATATAAAATACGAAGATGGTTCAAAAAGTACTTGGATTTCTAGATAGATGGCAACAATCAGGAAAATTGTTGTTACTATCGGGTGCTGCCATCTGTTAAATGGAGCCGAAACAAATTTCACATTGATTCATAAGTTAGTCTTGATTTGATAGCCATTTGCTGCCACGTCACTGTCGATGATGAATGGATTCATCGTTCTTCGTCGGAAACCAAGTAACAAAAATTTTTTGAAAGGCTAAAGGCATCATGATACGAGGAACTGAGACTTAGACATCTGTCTTGTGAGTTATGAGGCTCAATAAAAGCAATTTATTTTCAAAGCTATGAGCACCATTTCTTAGATTTTCGAAGGACTTACTGAACGACCCTCGTAAAAAATAATAAAAAATTATAAATAAATAAACAAATGAAGAAAAAATAAACAATTAAATAATGCAAAAATCTCAAGATAGCAGACAAAGAATTTGTAAAAAAAATTCGACTAGCATACAACAGTATATATATATATATATATTTTTTAAATAATGTATTCAAAAATTTAAGAGCAAGTAGGAAGTTTTTATGGTTGACAAGACTGATCGAAAGAGCGTTTCAAATTATGTTTGTGAACTCGTTTTGCTTTTTTCTTCTTCTTAGAATTTGAAAATAAAAGTTGCTTCAAAATTCCTTAAAATCTAATTTGAACTTGTGGTAAAAATATTGGTATTCATTAGACATTTTCATCTTTATGATTTATACGTATTATTTAATGAATATCTTATAAAAAAAATCTGATGTACACTTTTAACTTCAAGTTATAAAAAATATAAGATACATACATTAAAAGTTCTAATCTGTACCATTTTTTTTTAATATGACGAAAAATGTCTGTACAGTATTTATTGAGTTTTGTGTCTATCTACAATTTATTTGTCTTCGAATGTTTTATATTTAAATGTTTGAATACGTATTTATCTTTCTGACACTCTAGGCAGCTATGAATTGTAAGGATACGCCCGCAAAGCTACTCAGGAATGTCCAGTAAATTTTTTTGCTATAAATGTAATAATAAGAAACAGAAAGGGAGACAAAAAAAATGCCGAAGAGATATGCTACAAAATTATATAGATGAATTTACCCATATCACCTAAAATGAGAGATTCAGTTTCAATCAGACTACGTATTTCTATACATTTATCCTTAAAAATAAATCATTGATTTAATTTACTTTGTTATAATTTAAGAAATTGTTTTAAAATTTTTTCCAAAGGTCTTACAATCTATAAATCTATTAGTATATGTATAATTTTCGATAAAGTCGATATAGTAAATAGACACATACATTATATAATAATTAATAATATCCCTCCAATAAAAAAAATTTGTAGTCCGAAATTTTTTTAACTGACAGTGTTTTATGATTAGCAAAATATTTTCATTTAACAATCCTATAGAATGAAGAAAAAAAATTCATTGAAATTTTACGGTAACTGTCTTAAAAAAAGAAGATAAAAGAAAATTTTTGAAAAAAAAATTGAGCATTAATTTTCTGTTAAATATATGATACATAAAATTTAATATTTTATATTTTTGATGGTTGTATATACACTTAAAGTAAGTTTATTGCAGAAATATTTTTCCTTTGTTGAAACTTCTCTTTCCTAACAGGTTTCCGAATAAACCTATAGATGGCGCCATATGCTTTAAAGAAATCTCATTCGAAATTTGCTTCAGAGTCGATATGAAAATAAACTAATAAGCAATATAACATACAAAATCTATTATTTGGCTTTTACTAACTTTGGATCAAGTGTATGTTTTTGATATTTTGAATATTAATTTCTATCATAAAATGTGTGACGAAAGATGTTGTAAACTTAAAAAAACTTCAGTCATTTACATACTAATTTAAGAAAAAAAAATTGATAATAATTTACTGTTTTCAATCTACATGAGAAATTCGAAATTTAAAATGTTACCAATATCTTTTAAATTTGTAATGAGATAAAATTAACGTAGACATAGGATGACAAAGTGATAAAAATAAAATTTTGTTGAATGGTGAGATACGATTTTGTTTCTGATCATTATGTATGCTATTATGTATATAACACGAAAATACCTGTTGTAACTCTATGGTAAAAACTATATGTAAAGTTTTCAGTTAAATTGTAAATAAAGCTATTTTAATTTTGTTATTTTTTCGTTATCACTAACTTCCGTATTACAAAGTACGAAATATCATTTTCCAAAGAACATTTAATTAATAGTATAAATAATATACACTTTTATGAGCAGGTATGAAACCAATAATTATTTTTTTTTTGCCTGAAAGAATAAAAATTATCATTGCACTGCATACACGCTACTAACACTTTATTTATAAATTAGGAAGTGTACCATACATATATTTAAACTATAAAAATAGCGAAGGACTGATAAGGAAAATGTTATTCTAATATTTAGGATTTAATACTCTTTGTTATAATTTTTACTTTTGTTATTAATTTCTCTCATTAAATAAAGAGAAGTGCTTCTGAAAACTTTTGTATTTTATTTTTTAAACTGGTATAAAAAAAGAAAGAAAAAAGCTTATTGGATGTTCAATAAGAAAATTCTAATAACTTTAAAATTAATTTTTTTTAAATTTAAGACGAATTACTATAGATGAATCAAGGAAATTACAAATTTTGCAAAGCGCTTGTAAAATATGAATGGTGTTAATACTCAGAAAAATTGGTAAATGGGTATTTACATTTATTTTTGTAATAGTAATACGAAAAAGAATAGGTTGGGATTATCATTTTTTTAATTTCAGGAAGAAGCCATAAAAATAGTGAATACAATGCATATGCATTGGCTATATGTGTGATTTCATACGTTCTTTTTTACCTTGACAAGGAGAAAGTTTTGTGTGTTTGTATGTGAATTGTAAACAGGTCTAGCCAAGTTCCCTCTGTTGACATTTCCTCCAGTCTCTTGAGTAATCAAAGAATTTGCATTTACATTCTACTATATTTAAAATGAAATTACATAACAAATATTATACCAATGTGTGTCCTTCATGAATAATGTATGAAAAATTGCTCATCAAAAATTTAGTACAAATTTCTAAGATGCTTATTTTTATAGAAATGAACTCCCCAACAATAATATTTAAATTATTAATTTGTAAAATGGTATGGAAACGCCTTTCAAGCCATTGCAAATGGATTACATTAACATAATTTTCTATAAAGTTTTTTTCTTTTTTTTAATATCAGATGCTTTTAGTGAGAAACTGATATTTGCAAAACGTATTTTACTTTTATTGTTTATGATATAAATACAAGCGTATAGTAAAGGGACATTCTGAAAAAGAAAGCATCTAGTAAATTATGAAATACTTTTAAATGCAGACAGCTTGAAACGCTGTGAGCTGTCTGAATATTTTTGCTCTATTAGTCTGATATGGAATTTTTTAAAACACAATCTACCTTTTCGAGGGAATCCACATTCATGTAAGAATGGATCGATCACTTTAACGTGACATTTTTGAGACATTGAAAAAAGCAAACAGTGTTCGAAACCCATGAAGGTAAAGAAAAAATGAAAACATGCCTAAACTTTGCTTGACAGCAAAATTTTCTGCATTTTATACTTCTATTTACGTTTCAAAAAATTTGTATGTGTATGCTTTAAACGAAAATTGGAATACCAAACTAGCTTGAATACTTGCGTTTGTAATATAACACGTGTATATATATATATATAACCTAATGCAATTTATTGGCATGGTAACCAAAGAAATCATAGTTAACGAAGTTTGGAAAAGAGTAATATGGTTAACATAATTGCTTTTCTTTTCTTTTTTAGTAAAATGTATTGGATAAAGCGATTGCCGACTCGGGTAAAAATTGCTGAACGTATTTTAGAATGAAACTTATAAAATTCTAAATAATATTTATTAAAGGGTTTGAATGACACTTTCCGAATGCATTGCATTAATCTGACCAAAATATGTTTGAAAACGAAAAGAATGTGAGGAAGAAATTTTAACTGGATATGTGTTGACCATTTCTTCATATCTCAAACAACTTTTCGAATTAAAGATTAATTAAAAGACAAAGACATTTTTTTTTTGCGAAAAATCTTTTTTATATTACAGTTAAAGATTTTTTTTACCAGGCTAGTCGATTTTGTTCTTAATTATAATAAATTAACCAAGTGAAAGTACTTAAAATGTACACACGTGAAATTAAAATTAAATTTATTTTGTTAAAAATCCAAGTTTTTAAAAACTTATTAGGAAAAGGAATTGCTCGTAAAAAATTGAAGTTCAGTTAATTCATCTTTAAATAAACAAAATTAAAGACATAATTAACATGATCTTTAAGTTATTAAGCACGTAACGTTTCGTATGTAATCTTGGGAGACATTTTATAAATTGAACTGCATAAAATAAAACTTCAATCATAATGAATGAAACGTGATCCATGCAAATTAAATGATCCAAAGAAATACAGTGAAATGAACAGAAGAAGCATTTGTAAAATACGAAACAAAATTGCATAAAGAAGTTGGAAGTATGCGGTAGAAGGAATAGAGAGTAGTCGTAAATGACGTGTGTGTGAACTTGCATCGATAACTGACGGACTGATTAGATGAATCTTCTAAGGCAGCATTTCTTAAACTGTGGGTCGCGACCCCTAATGGGGTCTCAGAACGAAACGTTGGGGTCGCGAAAATTTAATTTAGGTGCATGGATACAAAGAAACATTAGTCGAAATGTATTGTCATCGCATTTAATACGTTATATTTACTATGGAGCTCAATTATAAAATCGTAATACTGGTTAAGTCGTGCTGTAAATCATATTTACAAATTGAAAAAAGAACCCTAAGTACATTATTATCGCGTTTTGTATTGCAAATACAGCATATTTCGGAATCAAAATATGATCGTTTCACGAGTGATTCGTAACGTCCTGCGCAACACATGCGAATAAGTCTCGCCCCTGTATGACTTTATTAGTAAGGAAACGCTTTTTAAGTCTAGTCAGTTGTTTCTGTCACGTCTCAAGTGTGTACAGCACAAGAACAGTATAGCGTACGATATTACTGTTTTATTCTATTAAGATTGATATTTATTTCAATAAATATAAAAGGGAAGTTATTTTTTTATGTTTCAAGGTAAAATTATTATTTTACTCAAGGATAGTAAAAATTATATTTCATTTGAATTTAACAATTTAAGTTTTTATTAAAATTGAATAAATTAGGATTTAAAGTTTATTTATCGATTACTTTTAAATTTAATTACAAATTAAGTAATATGATTTTTATTTCGTGTATGCTTATGTATGGGGAATCGGGGGGGGGGGGGCGTTTGAAATTTTTAAGCAGGAGAGTGGGATCAAAAGTTTAAGAACGATAGTTGTAGAGGGAGCGGACGTTGGCATACCTGCTCGAACCACCAATTTTTGTAATAAATCTCGTTTGAGCAAGTGGATTAGAGATAACTTTGATAATTCTTTCGAAATAGTTTTGAAACACGTTGAGGTTAATAGACATGGAGAGAGAATTGTCATAATTGAAGCAATTCAATTAAACTAAAAAGTATAATAATCTGTTTCCTCTTCATCGGACTGCGATTTTTTTTTTTGTGAGCTTGTATAGCATGAAAACTTAGAAAAAGTAACATTTTAAACCAATTGTCATGATTTTGACTATATAAATACACTTCAAAGATTTAGAAATGAGATAAAGGAGGAACTATATTATATTTTGCATATATTTAAGATGATTTTTAGAATTTGTAAATTCAAATTACTTTTTGTTGATAATTCCAAGACTTAAGAAGATTTTCTCGGATATACACCAAGGTTCATTAAATAAATTCTTCATATAAATATGGATATCTTCTCATCATGCCTTAGTCTCTTTTTCTGAAAGATTTTTAATACAAGTAAGTGAATATTTAAATTGCCGAAAGAGATGAAGTATTTCCTGCTCTAGAGATAACATTGCTGCAGAAAAAACATTTACAAATAATTGAAGTGTTTTTATTTTTCTGGCAATAAATTTGTGTGGAATGAAATTTCAATAGCTTTTGATATGCATTTTTTGACCAGATTTCGTTAACTTATAGAGAAAATATTCTCCTGTACAATTTTTTACACGTATTGTTTTCACACAGACATACTCTTTGAATTCTTTGCATTTTCTTCCGTCTGCGAGTATATGCTTTGTTTCCTTATAATAAGTAGTTCAACTCTATACACTAACTTATCCAAAACAAATGTTCTGAGATTAGATAGGATACAGTTATCTGATGGAAGTTGCAAATAAACATCTTCATATACATTTTAATAAACTAATACATGATAGATAGCATGAATTTCATTTTGTTTTACTTGAAATCAATAGTTAATTTATATGCTCAAAACAAATGTAAATTATGCACGCGAAATAAGATTAATAATGGCATCACGCTTGACTCTTTCCATCTATAAAACTTATGCAAGACTGTATGTCACCATTACTGTCTGCTCTTATTAGTAATAAACTTAATTTTCAAAAATATACTATAACGATGGAAAATTTCTGTTTAAATTATTTGTATTAAAGTATAATTCACATGGAATTTCAGTTTTTTTAAAACCTACTTATTGATCAATTACCTAAATTTTTATATAAACAGGAATTTGAAAAATGATTGAAAAATAAATTGAATTATTCAGAATTTTAAGATAATCGCGAGATTGCCCTTTTTATCTTAAGACCTTCAACAATTTCTTCTTAATTTGGCTTCTTTTTTTTTGGCATATTTTAGGTCAATCGATTTTCATATTGCCATTATTTTGAGTTTTTACAATCATTCTTTATTGACATTACTTGTTAATAAAGAATGATAAATAAAGATAAGATTATCTTTTACCATTCTTTCCACTCCTTATAAAAGTTTTGTAGAATATTAAATACGTGGAAAATATCAATTTGTTCCAAACGAATTTGGAACTTTCCATCAAAGTTCCAAAAATGAGTGTTTTCGTGAATAAATACATTTGAAATTAAGTTTATAAATAAATGTTTTAAATTTAATTCACTAAAACATTCGATTCTCAACCTGAGACGGCCAATTGCTCTGGTAAAACATGAAATTGTGGATAAGTATCAATTGATGTTCTATCTACAATTAGAAACAACATTCTAAAGTTCTATTTTCTATTTGTATAATTTAATTAGCTATTTCATTTGCATTTATTGTTAAATTTTTAAGACCTTTTATTTTTTTACGGGAATTATTAAATAATAACAGCTAAAATGGGGATCTCGCAACTCATAGCAATAAATACCCATCCCTCAACCAGGCTTTCAGAACGATTAAAAACTGTTAAGGTGATAAAGGCTAAAAGAAAATACTTATTTGATTTACAATAAAAAATGATATACATTAAGAAAATAATATCACCAAATGACTAAAACACTAATCGTTTAACAATTTAAAACAATTGGAATGTGAATTTCTCTAGTAAGATGTGGAAATTCGAAGAATGAGATATCATAGAATTCAGATGTCGAGTCTTTGTTAATTGAGTGTGTGGATCAGAATTCTAATCTATCATTGTCTCTGTACAGTGATAGAGCGAATTTAATCCAACCTGATGAAGAGAAAAAATTGACTGAAAACATTCAATAATCAAGTAAGCATTAAGCTCTGTTGTTAATGAGTAAAACAAAAAGAAAAGATGCTTTTTTTTATTTTATGCCACTTTAAAAATTAGCTTTTTCATAATAGACATATCGACTACATAAGTCGCAAACGTTTGGAAAAAATAAGAAATTCTTCATTATTTTGCGTTTCAGAAAAAAAATAGTAATTTGCTCGTCTACTTATTATACAGAAGAAAACAAAAAACAATAAAAAAGTAACGAAAAAATTCCGTATTTATGACAAAAAATCTTTTTTTTAACTGCCGTGAAGAAGTTATTCCCTGGAGTACTTATTCTACTTATTCGTGCGTTTCATTTTTCTGACCTTCTAGATTTGAAGAAGTGACTATAGCAACTGATGTGTTTATAGCCGATGAACCTAGCAACAAGTGAGATCTTGTGTTTTTATCTTCGACGTTTAAGAAACAAGGCATAACTTTACGTGACAAATAGTTTAGTGATAGACAATTCGTTCGGAAATAAATTAAAATATTAACTTTCGCGATAAAAACAAACGATATTATTTAAAATTTTTTATAATGAAGTTTAAATAAAATAGATTTTTGTAAGGATGATTTTAAAATATATATACAAGACGAATGGATATAAAAGGTGGTATTTTTTAAGAAAGTATACACACGTATGATAACTGAATTTTCGTTGATATTTCTTAAGATTTTTCATATTCCCATTTAATTTTGTTTTAGAAATATGTTATTTATTGATCATAGTACCGCTAAATTATAATTTATGGCTTATATTTTTTTATAAAATGAAATAAAATATTCTTTTTTGTCATATCATATTTATCTTTTTATTATATCCTCAAAATAAATGAAATATTTACCCTCTATATTTTAGCCATCTAAGGGTTTTTTGTTTTATTCAACAACATGTAACTCGAGCACTTTTAAAAATAAAACGTTTTCTGAATAATCTTTCCTGCCAGCCAGCCAACGTACCAACCAACCAGTTAATCAAATTTCCATTCTGTTTTACCTTTGATGGCGTAATATGTTTCTTCCTAATGCATTGCATAGAACAATTTCTTTATTATAAGCCACTCAAGGGCTATTGTTTTAGGTAAGGCGTTTTGGTGTACCGCATCATTTTTCAATTTTTATCATTTGCTTCAATTTTAATTACATTTAGCTTAAATATATTCAAATTAATAATTTATTGTTTACTTTAATTTTAATTACATGTAGCTGATATAATATTCAATTTAATAATATATATCGTTTCTTTTAATTTTAATATCGGCAAAGTTTATTATCATCATTTTCTCGATATTTCATCGTGTTTACTTTAATTCATACATTTAATTGAGTAATTTAATAATAATTATAAAAAAAAGCGTACCTTAGGTGGATAAATATGTGCTTTGCAGAACTTTGAATAGAACTTTTCAATTTTATTAAATTTTCTTTTCAATAATTTAACTAAAACTTTTTAAGTAAGATTATCTCACAACCACTTAAATTAAAACTTGCTCATTTAATATTTTTGAATGTTATGAAAAGTTTATGTACTCTAAACGAGAATAAAGTAAAAATCGAAGCAGCTAAGTTTTAAATTTTATAAATTTTATGTGATATCTCTCACAAAATGTTATAAAATTTCGCATCTATTTACTGTACATGCAAGTAAGGTCCGATTAACTACTTAGTCATTTAATAACTAAGCATTTTTTATTCCACTTGAAGAAAAAATGCATACTAATTTTTTTTAGTAAAACAATTATTGTCAAGTGTGGTGACACTTGTATTTCTGATTACGATAAATTTAAAATAGGAATTAAACACCTAAAACTTTTGTCAAAAAAATAAATGCATCAAATTGCAATAAAAATAAATTGTACATGTGTTTATTTTAAACATATGGTCATATTCATTCAAGAGGATCGTTGTAGAAAAGCAACAAATTTTTATTAGATTAATAAAGGCATTTGTGAGAAAAAAAATTAGTGGCCAGTTTTCCTTTATCTTATGCATCGGTGACACATATTTAGTTTTTCTTCTCTTAAGATGATTATCACATGTATTATTACTTCAGCTAATGAACCAAATTGGTAGATTCTAAAGATAAACTTTAACTATAAAGTTAATTATCTCGTTAGTGTGTTATCATGATAGCCTTTGACATGTCATAACTTAATTTCCAGTAACTATAAGCCTCCAGAATCTCTTTGAATGAGCATCCAAAATGGATGGATAAAAAATGATGATTCTAAATGTGTCTGATAAACGTATAAATATACAGAATGAATTCTAATTCTGAAATACAAATAAGTAATTCATTTAAGGCATTCACATTTGTTGATTCATTATAATAGGATAAGTATCTGCTGTAGCTTCAAGTGATTAATGAAATTATTAAATAATGTATGAACAGTTGATAAAAGTGAATATGAGGAACATTGTTTCAAGTTGAGCAAACTTTTGTATAATTTACGATGGCTTTATTTTATGTTGATTAATGGAAATATTAAGTTATTTCAGGAAATAATGTTTTTGTGTTGTTAAACTTTTAAAAAATTCTTGCATTCCGTTTTGATTACTTTTTGCATTGATGTATTTTTTTTAAAAAAAGATTAAATGCATTATTTGTTCAGAAATATATTAATTAAAAACATAAATTCTGAGTTGTTTAAAAAATTATCAGCCCCTCTAGGGGCTATTGTTTTAGGTGGACCAATTTTTGCGTACTAGATAACCTTTGGCGTCCCAGATCACTTTTCAATTTTTTATCCCATGCTTTAATTTTAATTACATGTAGCTTAAATATATATAATTTAATAATTTATCGTTTACTTTAATTACATTTAGCTTATATATATTCAATTTAATAATTTATCGTTTGCTTTAATTTTAATATCGGAAAAGTTTACTATTATCCATATCTCGATATTTCATTTTTTTTGTTCTTATGTTTTTAATTGAGTAATTTAATTATAATTATAAAAAATGCGCGCCTTGGATGGCTAAATATGTTCTTTGCAAAACTTTGCACAGATCTTTCGATTTTATATTCATATTAATTTAATTTACTATTGGGCCTTAAAAAGTAGTTTGAGTGTGTAAATATATTTATGTTCCAAAAAAATTATTAAATTTAATATGTCAATATTAAAATTCATTGATATTTAAATGTATTTCTGTCCCGCATATTTTCAGAAAAGGAATGAAAAAATAAATAAAATATATTATAATCCATAGACTTTATGAATAAAGTTTTCAAGTTATTTCCCTCTTCAATCTGCATATGAATAATACTGAAAGAAAACAGTTTTAGGTTATTTGTTCAGGAGGACACCAATACTTTATGCGGGAAAAACAATCGATTTTGAGATTATTGCTGAAAAATTGTTTCTTAATCAACACCTTTCTATCTAAGAACAGGTAAACTGCGTATAAACACAGTACTTCTTTAATACGTTTCGAGAACTTGGAGAAAACGGTGACACAACCAGGCATCCTAGAACCTGGTTTTGTGGTCGTGGTTGTCGAGCGGTTACAGTTACGAGCTCGCGGTCGCTGTTACTTTCGTTGAATTGTGGGTTCGAGTTCTGATGCCACTAAAGATCCGCCATGCAATGGTGCATGTTAAGTCTGTCCAGCTTCCAATTTCTTGTTGATGTGCTTTGGAAGTCTGGAGAGGGAGTTGCCTGCTCAGATGTCGTCCTCTTCCCTTGACCGAGGTTCAAAATTACGTGGTCCGATACAAATCACCCTCGTCTTGTATCTAAGATCATCAATAAGCAATCAATTAAAGAACACGATTTTCTCCAACATTGTCAGTAAATTCGATATATCTCCGTTTGAAGTTTAAAGATTTTAAGAGCAATTAAGAAATTAAATATGATTAAGAAAATCTCTGTATTACACAAAACAATATAACAGCATTATTAATATTAAAGGTACATGATACCTCTTTGGAAATTTTTTAATTTTAGAGTGGATATTGTATTTAGATTTGCTTATAGATGTATCAAAGTTGGTAGAATTTGAAATTATTTTGTTCTTGGAATATTAAGTACATTTGAAAACTTTGATTTTTTCTTTGTAACTTCAAATTATTCAAACTGTTTTGGCAAATGGAAATACTGTTTTCCATTTTGGTGAATTAATTTGTTTTCCTTATCTACATTTCTTGAAGATACAAAGAAATATCTTTTGAAAACATTTAATCTCTTCCTAACAAATATAAGAAAGAAAGTGTTTATATTAGTATGTAATACTTCCCTGTTGAAAATTGAGATTTAATAAATATATTTCTCCTGACTATAAAAGTATAATTGCATATTTTTTCAATTTTTGAAACCTAGTGTCCTTTTTTGTTTCAGTTCTTTCATTTTACACGGAGCCTTTTTTAGGAAAAGTGGCAATCACATTATACGCAGTTACCATTACTTTTGCCGAAATTCCAATTAGAAGTGAATTAAAATTAGTTTTAAATAATATAAACAAGGTAACACGTGACTGATCACTATCGTGTACAGTTTTAAAAATATTAAACGAATTTTCAAAACAAAACTTGAAAAGTAACAGAATGTTTTATTTTTCTCATTTGTACCAGTTTTACTAAAATAAGAAGAATCTCTTCCTAATTATCCGATACCTAGTTCACAATTCGGAAATTCGATCTTTGAGAGCAAGAAGCCAGTATTCTATATATCTTAATCATTATGGAAACCTTCCTTGGATTTGGCGTGAATTGGACTCGGTTCCTATAAAAAATTCACGTAGCTCGAAACATTTAGTATCTAGAAGAGTACTTTTGGACTCTCCCCCTCCCCCCCCCATATAATTACTTTTTTTATTTCCATATGTTCACATTTATTAAAATCTTCCAAAAACATCACTTTTCTTAAAATTTCTGCCCCAATCAGTCGTATACGCCCGTTCTCCACCTCTATCACTTTCAAAACAACGAAAGCAACCAATAGAACAACTCCTCTCCGTGTACCACCAGCCAATGACAAGACAGCCCATCAACACCAGATTCTACTTAGTACATTTCCCTTCGGACTCAATACTCCTGGCACTTCCCATCCACCAATCAAAACACTCGTTCTGGCTACACTTACAGAAAGCATGAACTTCCACCACAGCTAAGTCAATGATAAAAATTGTACCGACCAGAGCATAAAGGCTGCTCTCCTGTCTATATGCTCGAATGAATTTCAATATTTTCAAGCAATCAGGATCTTTAAGATGAATTCCACTCACACAGGATTTATAATCTTCATAAACTTAACAAGATGGAATCATTTTGAATTTAAGAGCTTTGAGTTCTCAGCCGGATCATTGTTTCGTAGTAAAAATTTGAACAACCAACATGGTAGCTTCTACTCGATACCCCCCGAATAAAGGTACCCGAATTTGAATATATATTGAATTCTTAACAATATCAAAATCTCAGTTAATGAATTAATAGTATTTCCGAATTTATGACTTTATTGTACTCAGTAGTTATACACATTGATTATACAATTCTCTCAGTAGTTATACATATTGATTGCTACAAATCTCTCATTTAGCAATACCATTTCATATAAGTGATCGCAATTTGATCACTTATATAAATTGATATTTCTAAATTTTTAAATATATTAAATAAAGAAAAAAAAGTAGAGAGTTTCACTAATTAACAGTTAAGGAAACCATGCGACAGTTTTCTTGGTAACTCATGCTCTCATGATTTATTTCGAAAATGTTATCATGGCAAATTTTAGAATATAAATGAAAGTCTTAATAATGTTTAACGGTTTCGAATACTTTCAGCAGTATTCGTACAAAGTGACGCCCCCTGATTTGGAATATATATTTCTATTTCCTATTTTAATGCAAGGAACATTATTTTAAAGAAACTGGGTCTGGAATCGAGATATCATACTGAAACGCGCCAATATTATTGCTTTCTCTTTACATTGTTGTTCACTATCAAAAGAGTTGATAATCAATTGTCCAATGAATATAGAAGGACACACAGTGATGATAACCAAGTTATTTTATTCAAATATATGAATATTCAAAGATCAACCCATAGCTCACAATGCCCTTTACTTACCAGAATCGAACGTTTAATATGATAGTACGAAGGTCGTTGAATAAATTCTATAAAATTTCCAAGAGATGGTGCTCGTAGCATCAGAAATAGTTTGTTTTTATTAAGCATCATGACTATCTAGACAGTTGTATCATTGACTCGTATTTGTGATCATGATGCTTTTTGCAACTCAAAAATTCTTTCGTCATGACTTTGCCGGCCCTTGAGGCCATATTCACCTTATTTGGAAAAGATTTACAAGAAACAATACAACGTTTTGATTCCTGTTTGATTTCTGGTGCATAATGATGAATCCAAATCTTCTCGACGGTGATAAATCGACGCAAAAGGAAGTCAACAACTCGACATGGAGGCAATTTTTTTTTTTTTTTTTGATTTAGCAGCAAATGGCTATCAAATCAAAACTGACAAATGAATCAATGTCAAATTTGTTTCGGCTCCATTTAACAGATGGCAGCACTCGAAGGTAACAACAATTTACCTTAATGATGTCATCTGTCTTCAAATACAAATAATTTTTGAACCACTCTCAAATTTATCTAATCGGGCTATAACTCAACTCAACTCAAATACATATAACTCAAACTAATCGAGCTCAAGTCCTGACATGATTTAGAGTTGAGGGTCCGATTCACTGACCCAATGCAGTTCCTTCTTGGCAGAGATATGATCACTCCTTACACTTGTCAATACATTCAGCTTCCACTCTCTCTCTGCTTTACTAACTTCACCTTAAATTATTCGCTGTTTAAAATTATAATTATAAAATATACATTCATTAAACTTCAATAATTTTAATTTAATCCGTAACGTTCCATCTATTGTGACAGATTTTCAATTCAAATAACATCACATAAAGGTCCCAAAGTGTTGATTGAAGGGAGAAATACAAAAGAGCTCATGTTTAAGTACTTTTGGTGCTTTAAAACATCTGATTGCGGAAAACAAAATATACTTATTGCTTAAATATTAATACTATGGTGGAACATCTTCCTCTCTGAGCTTCTTCAAATGCTACTAAGTATTTGAAGAAACTATAAGGCTTTCGTCTATCATTTAGAAAAATTGAAAAGCTTTTCTGTAAAGAGAGTTTCCTGCATTTCTATAGTAATTCTTGGGGAAAAAGAAATTAGCTTTTCTAATTTCATTTTAACATTTGCTAACATTTTTTTTGACAAGTTCTTGAAAAAGTAGAATTATTCAAAATGAGTGTTAATTAGCGTAACGTAAGCGTATACTTCGGAGCCCCAAGCTCCATAGAAGCAATTACTAAAAAGAGTACATCATTTTCAAATTCCTAATACATTTTTGTTTTCACAAGCAAAACATTTCACATTACAACCCTCCATCGAGAATATTAACAAAACACACAGACACACACAGACAATTCTGCAACAAAAATCAGTTATTAAATAAATATTAGAAGAGCAAATGATTAATAATTAATTAAAAGATAAATCATTAGTTGATAATAATATTCTATTCAGATATCATAATAAAAGCAGACGATAAAATATTAATGACAAAATATTAACCTCAAGCAATCTAGTTAAATGTAATTGTTAAAATCATAGTGTAATAATGTCAATCTTTTGAATGTCAATCCTTTGAAATGTCAATTTTTTAAACTTAACCTAATGTATCCATTTTGTTCCCACGAATTTTTGTTGATGACATCTCAAAACAACAACGTGTTTGCACATATAAAAAAAATGTGAATATTGCTTTTCTATTACTACTGTATCTGAAAATGAAAGAGGAAATAAATCCTATCTCTCTTAATTGTTTTTTTAGGTTATTTATTTATTGGAAGAAAAACAACATACAGTCCATATTAAACTTTTGAATAAAGTCATTTTAGATGAAAAAACCAAAAAGTTATTGAACTTCATGATTTAGAGACAAGTAATTAACATTTCTTTTGTGTGACTACATCCGAGGTAGATATCCTTATGACAGGGGAGAAGTAACGTTTCCACCAAAGAGGATTATGATAAGTTGAAAAGGAGAAAAAAAAAAAAAAAAAAAAAGCGAAGAAGGAGGGGTATAAAATATAGAGAAAGATGAAAAATATCACACACATGCAAACCAGAATGTTTTACTTTTTTCAGAATTTAATTTTCTCAAACATTTTTTATCATAATTTCAATATTTTTTTAATAATATATTTTGTTGATGGGAATAGTTTGGCCATTAATACTGCAAAATACATTCTAACGGTTTAAAAAATGTCGAAACATTTAATGTAATGTAGTTTTGTCCATCATTTTGCATTTCTTCAAATTTTGGTAAATTTTTCAAAAAGTAGGTGTTTTTTAATAACTCTAATAACCATAAATTTATTTTCCCATTACGTTTATTTTCATTTGGAATTGTCAGTGGTAGATAATGTTTTTTTATAAGTTAAATATGGATGTTCATTTTTCTTCTTTTACAATTTTTTTTTGTTTAAATAATATATAAAATGAAAGCAGACTTAATGAAATTACTAAAACGTTTAGTTAAAAATAAATGCTTCGTTTATTTCATTTTTTGGTTTCATACAAAATAATGTTTTTGATATACTATTTCTGATATCATATAACCAGTGTTACGTTTTTCAAAATTATTTTTGATACATACTAATTAAGAAAGAAAGATTTTTATTTAAAACTTCAGAATCCTGTATAGCGAGTTTTAAATCGTATATATTAAGTTTTTAAATTTATTTCGTTTTATATAACAGTTAAGGCAACAGATTTTCCTTCCTTATACAAATTTTTTGGATTTAATCATCTTACCGTTACTGTTTATTTTTTAAAAAAATAAGCTTGTCAAAATAATTGAGGCATATAGCTATGTACTAAACTTCTTGGAAAGTTACAAAGTTGAAAAAGAAAAATGCTGTACAATACAAGAAGGTTAAAAAAGTCTCTAAAAGGATACATTCGTAACTCCTTTGTAAGACTTGCATAAAAGAATATTTTAATTTTTTTCAGGTAATTGAAGGGAAATTGTTGAAAACTTTGATAAAATATGTACAATATACAATACAAACAAAAGGTTTGTGGAAATCTTAGTTGCGATGGATCAATTATATAATAACATTCTAGAAATAATTAAAAATACAATGCCTTGAAGGAGTTTTTAAAATCGATTTGTAGTTACAAAATTAAAATCTAAACTCATTTTCATTGTTACAAAATTAATTAAACTTTGGGGAATTTCTTAAGAAAAAAAAAAGAAAACCACCGCACAATTGCCAGAATTAGAAAATGAGGATTATTGAAACAAAAAGAACACAATCAGCCTTTTTGATCAAAAGAAATAAATGTTAATTTCCGAAGTTATTAATAAAAGCTTTTAATTTGCTATATATGTTGTGAGGTTAAAAAAAGTTTCAGTTGTTTTTGGATGATTAACTGCATCTTAGTTTTGATTTTTAGTATTTTAATTTATGGAATGATTAAAAATTATAAAAAATAAATGAATGTAACCAAAAATGATGGTATAATGGATCCAATGTATGAGAGATTTCATCTTAAAATTACTTTACATACATGCACACATTCACTCACACCTGCATGCATGTATATATACACGAACACACAAACGCACACCTGCATGCATTCATATATGCACAACACACACTCATACACATACAATTGTATAATCAGTATTACTCTTACTTAAGACGAATTTTTTGGTAAGCATTTATATGTATTAAGGCCTTACGAGTTGTATGCAGCTGTAAAATGAATCTTGATTTAATATAATTTGTAGTACTTGGGGTATAAAGAGCATATTTTATAGAGTTATGTATATATCAAATAGTATTCAGTGAAAAATGAGTACATTTTTTGAATAAGTGAAAGTTCTGCTCAAATTTATTATCTATATTTTTCTATTACTGTTTCTTTTGATTTAGTTTTATATTAAAACTAATATATTTGAAATATAGCTTTAAATTAAAATACAAGGTGCTTAAGAAATTATTTTTAATCGATTTGCATTCATGAGATGCATGACGATATAAAATTTGCAAAATTCTACAAACTTCTGAAGTAGAATTGAGCAAATCGATTTAATTTGAAAATCTGTTAAGTACGTGCTTGTAATAGTAATTTAATTTGATCTCTAAACAAGGACATGAACTTTGATTACAAAAACAAAAAGTTCGAATTATTCAAGTGACTCATTATAATTTAGTTTATTTACTCTCTAATTATCCCGAAGGCAATTCCTTATTTATATTAAATTTATTTATTATTTAGAATTGTCGATTATGAAACTCGTTATTTTCTCTGCTCTGGGATGGGTTTCAGGCTTTTAAACGAGTAAATTAATGCCAATGTGGGATTATTTTATACTATCTATGATAACATTAATGAAAAATTAAAAAAAAAAAAAAAAACAATGTTCACCAGAATTAGGTTATTTCAAAATAAAAGTTATTAATAAATGGATTGCATTTAGGGTATATGTAAAACACGTATTGGTCTAAAAACACAATCTTTTATCAAAATATTTAAAACGTTTCTTACACCATTGAATAATTTACATTTCATATATATTTTAGTGCATCCTATAAAGCAACGAAGCTATTTTATCATTGTATGAGGAATGTAAAAAATTATAGAATTAAAATGTTTGACTGATATCATGTAATTGTTAATAAATTAAAAAAAATCTAACAATACTTTTAGTTTCAATTATATTCCCAAACAATTTTCATTTTCTTTTTGACCTTCGGTAAGCTATATATTTGAAAAGATCAAAATAAATCAGTTTTTACTTTTTAACTCCTTTTTATGTTAACAGTTTACCATATGATGAAAAAAGTTTACTTTTATTTCAAGTCATCCTTCGATAAATTACTAAGCATAGTATTTGTTTTCATTAAGAAATTTTTTCAGGCTTTGTCTCGTATAATTTAAAAATTAATTTACCCTTGACTTAATATAACATCATTATTGTGTTAAAATAATTTTGTTTAATGAAAACATGTTTTCATTATGCCAAGTAATATTATCCAAAAATAGAAGAAGCGCTTTTCTCTTAATTTTTGGATCAGAAATATTTTTTTTTCTATTTTTAATTCGATAATCTTTTTTATGCGTTTTTGAGTGTTTTCAACATGCTATACTTCACATTCTCTGGAAAGTTTTATTTTTATCTTGAACATTATTAATGTTTAATGGATATCTTGAAACATAAAAAAAGGTGGAGCTGGAAGAATAAAGGAAAATAAATTGTTAATTATAAAATGTAAACTGAATAATAAAAATGTAATACAAGAAATAAAAAGATTGATTATTAGAATGAAAATAAGTTTTTTTTTTATGTATGTGAATAAAATGATTTTTGTCTGGGATTATGGTTGCCTTTTTAGTAAAAAAAAAAAAAAAAAAAAAAAACATACCGTATTTACAAAAACACCCACACTGTTTATGTATTATTATATGATTTATATGTACATTTCACACAGAGATTGTCGTAGCATACACATGCATAAAATATTCTACGTTAGACAAGAAATCATATTTATCACTTTTAATCTAAAAAACTAAATTACTATGAGTAAGAATGGAAGAGAAATAAATGGGAGACTCTAAAATAAGAGAAAAAGATAGTTGTTCTTGCAGATATAAATTATATCTTATGTAGTGGATAAATTTTTTTTGCCAAAATATTTCATTCAATTTTGAGTTATGTGAGTTATATAATGTATTATTTCCTCTGTAAATTTGTACGCAGATTACATTAGAATTAGAGTTACTAACTCCAACCTGGACTACTTAGATACCATGTGGGTGAGAGATTTGGAATAATCGCTTCTCTAATTGGTGTAATCATGCTAATACCATTTCTGTCTACAGCTTAAGGGTCAGGAATTAGAATGACACGATGGAAGAGGGCTATTCAGTATACCGTTCATATAGTTCTGTCTGTGGCATCTATATCATCAATTAAATCTGCATTGTTTATTTCAAGAGAATATTTATAGTTACACGGAAGAAATCTAGTTTTTTCAGAAGAAACTAATTCATTATTAGTAGAAATCAATTAATTATTATTGAAGTATATTAATAATCTATTCAAAGGAGTTAGTTGAATGTTAGTGAAATTAATTTTACGCTCTTATATCTGTATCTCGGGCACAAAAAGTAAATAAAACAATTAGGATTGCTACTTAAAATTAACTGTTCAAAATATGTCAAGGTAATAAATACCTATCAGTTTCATGAATAATACTTAAATACTTCAAGTATTGAACAATAGAATTAATCTATCTTTGGACATGCAGCGTTTGAAGTTTTGTTGTTTTAATATTATTCTGCATTATGTATTATAGTGATTTATTATTATTCTGCTTTATATTACAGTGATTTATTATTATTCTGCATTATATTACAGTGATTTATTATATTCTGCATTATATTACAGTGATTTATTATTATTCAATCTTATGTACTACTGTAACTTTTATTACTACTCTTTATTATTTTGTACTCAAGATTAAAAAAGTGAACAAAATGTAAATAAAAAAATGGCGTGCAGAGAAGGAATTATTTAAATAGAATGAAAATATTGGTTGATTAGATATTGTTAAGAACATGAGATAGTGCTTTCCTGTAGCTTTTATCTTGTAAAGGAAAAGAAGCATTTACAGAGATATTATGAGTCAGACATTAGAAGTTTAAGCAATGACCCCTTAGTCTAGGAGATGGAATTGACAATCATTTTGGAGACTTTGCGATAATCCTGGCGACTTTGGCGATAAAAGAAAAGTTCCCGAAGGTGCTGGAATCGTGTCGATATCTTCACGGGGAAGAAAGTTACAGATTTTTCCTGGATTTTCTTATGTGACGTCACACCTGACTGGAAGAAGTATAAATACGCCAAAAGTATCAGTCAATCAGTCCGGAGTTTCTTTGTGGTCTCTGCAGAGGAGATCGACTGGAAAATAACCGAACTGGAGAGTGACGGTTGAATTTACGGATACTGCGTGTATCTGACAGGAATTGTCAGAGCCTGTCCTGGAAGAACATAGTATTACTGAAAAGTTTGTCCGAAGTGAAAACTAGTAAGCTGGTGAGCTGAACATTGCCAATAAAACTGTGCCTGTACTTAAAAGTGCTGTTTTGTTCCTGTATCTCATTAAACCATACAAGCGCTGTATATTTGTTTGTACTGTAACTGTCCAAGCTCTGCTACTTGTGTATTGTACTGAAGATTTACGAATGAAAGGCCATTTGTTGTTACCCTCCGTTTTGCCCTGATTTCATTCCATATATCCATAATTTTTTTCATTATAATATATACGAGGGTGGTTCAAAACGTACCCCTGCTAAGGATGGAAAATGAAAATGAGATAGTTTATTGTAGAACTATCCAGAGACCTTTATTTCATTTTTTGAGAAGTCCATGTGAGTGAAGCCCTTTGCACTCTCAAAAATTGTCGTCAAAATGTTTCGAGTCGATGAAGCCTTTTTCGTCTGCTTTGGCGAAGATTCACTAGAAACATTAATTGTTTTGATTTTTCTTGAATTTCGACAAATTGACGCAAAATAACTACTACAATTTGTGACGTATGTCCTTCATTATTTAACCCTACATCCATTTGAAAGCCTAATTAAATAGTTAATATGTTCAAGACTCTAATAGAAGATACGAAAGAATAGGATTGCATAGTTTATTTAGAATATCAAATATCATTCTCTCCCTGTCAAATCCCTCTTAACTCAATTAATCCTAGTTTATATTCTAATAATAAAGCCTTAGCTTACCAAATCACTCCTTCTTATTCAAACACGAAAAGATGATAGCAGATTCACTCTCAACATAATGGATTAGTTCCGAAGATTCACTTCAATCTACACATCTATCAACTTGCCGATATCCTCTCTCTCCCTTTTCTTTCCTTTCAATTCTATTTCCCTTGAAAATCACTATCTTTAATTCCATTCATTATAGTTCTTTTGTCTGCATTTAATTTATCTAATCATGTTTCATTTTGCCTGGGAAAATATTGTAATTTTATACAATTCAAATTACCAAAAAGTCTTCGAGGTTAGCGAAGAGAAAATCGCGAATAGCAAAAAGCCACGCATTTATTAAATTTTGCCAACGTGGAATTAATTAAATTTTGATAGCAGAAAATGGCTGCCAAACAGTAACTATCTCGTAAAATAATATCAGAATTATTTTGGAGCCAAGTAACAGATGACAGCACATAATGGTAACAACTTGCCTTGATAACGCAATCCGTCCTGTGTACATTGCCATGTAAAAACAGTACTTCGTGAATAACTTTTGTATATTCAATTTAGAAAAGAATGCTATCGATAGCTTTGGTTATATGATGTTATCTGTAGAATTTGCCATTTTTATGTAGCGTTTGGTATTTTTTTAAATATTTATATTGATTTAAATCTCTAGCAATTGAATTTTTTTAACGTTACATTTAAATTTTCAAGTATTCAAATAAAGATACTATTATCGATTAGAATTACCACAATGTTATTAGAATATTAGTATCAATAAAAGAGAATTTATATTTTCTAATTAGGTAAAAAGCACCTCAGTAAAATAAAAAAAATTAAAGAAGAGTTTAAGGACACTGTACTGTAATGAAAAATGTATAGAAGTAATAAGAAAAAATGTTTCCTTTTCCTTTAGAAAAATAAGTGTTTAAAAATAATATGAAAAACCACTA
Organism: Nephila pilipes; assembly: GCA_019974015.1. Lineage (NCBI taxonomy): Eukaryota > Metazoa > Arthropoda > Arachnida > Araneae > Nephilidae > Nephila > Nephila pilipes. Next base: position 816,590 of record BMAW01044454.1, read on the forward strand.
ATTATAAACAAACACATGTATTTAAGGACAATAAACACGTGTATTTAAAATGAATTAAAATAATTGAATTTTTGAATTAAATTGCCATATTCTTCAGTGTTTTTCTGCGTAATTTCACATACATTGAACATCACTCTTTAATCTTAAAACAAGTACGGAAGATTCCATTAATTCATTTATTTCGTCAAGAGCTTGAGAGAAGGGACTACTTCTTTTAGGCCTCTCTATCTTTGCAACATCATTTTTTTTTTAAAATGCCACCATTAAAAAAACTTAATCCTTTTATGTACTTAAAGATCGAAGAAATTTTTTTTCAAACACTTAAAACTCGGTTAACATTCTAAGCGTTTTCTGAAGAGAAAAAAGGACTTGACATAGCTAAAAATCTTAATGGGAAAACTTAAGATTGAGATCCTAAAAGATTCGAAACTTAAAGGAATTTCTTCAGAAAATTATACATTTTTTTATAAAAGTAGTTGAAGTACTTGAGGTTCTCGTATAGCAAATATTTTGAATTCGTTAACTTTATTTTATGGAATTTTTATTTTTCATCTAAAAAAATCAAGTTTATTACATTTAAATATAATAAAGTGTATCCTAAAGAGAAAAATATAAAGAAGGATTCTGTTAAATTACATTTCTTTCTGTAGCTTTTTGGATATACATTTTTAAATATTGATTGATTATTTACTGAAATCGCGTTAAGAAACAACGATGGAACGGACCTCGTAATTTTTTTACCCGGTTAAGTGAAGAGCACATCATATTTTTAACTATTTTTAAATACCTGAAAATTAACAAAAGAATATCTAAAAAAGACATGAAATGTTTTCGAAAATCGGAAAAAAATATAATTGCTCACAAGCTCTTACTTTTTTTATTTTTCGGATGCGTTTTATTGCAATCATATAATACAGTGAGGAAAATCGAATTTCAATAGGATTAATTTTATGTTCTCGAATTCAGAATGGTTGATAGACTGGTGCCATAAGTGTAAGAATATTCTAATACTTTTTAAATTATAAAATTAAACCTACTGTCGTATCGCCGTATCTTTCAGTATTACATATAATTAAAATTATTTTTAGAGGCTAATTCTAATCAGAGGAAAGAAGAAATCTAATAACTGCTTTATACGTTTCTTTATATGTTTCTTTTAAAACTTGTCAATATTATAACACGAAACATTGCGAGAAAGGCACTGATAAAATCATACAGTAAATACAAAGTTTTGATCAAATATTAACACGAATGGAACTGATCAGTTCAAATACATGGCTTTGATCTCGATGAGTTTTACAAATCAAGTATTTTTTTGAGGTTTTCAAAAAAAAGTAATAGACCATTGAAGTATATTTTTTCTGTATTTCATAGGTTTCAAATATTCTTTTTTATATTAAATAGACATAGACTCTTAATGATTTTATCAAACTATATAAGCCTTTTGATCAATTTTGATGTAGCATTGATTTCAAGAAATAACTGGAAGAAAGCATTCAAATTGCTATAGATGATTACCTCGTGAGAGAGAGGATGAACTTAATATTCGCAAGGTAATCAATTGTGAGCAGAATAGTTAAATGGGATGCTTTGAACACATTTCAGGTACTGCGACTACTAAATGTCAGTCCGAAGAAAAAGAATATTCTTAAGACAGGGGTTTAATTTTTTTCAGTTTAGTTTTATATTAACGTCGCACTAGAGGCAACTCAAGGGCTATTGGTGAAGGACCTCGTAGTTTTGATTCACGGTCAAGTGACGAGGCCGACACCTGAACTGGCACCCCCCTCTTCTAACATCCACACCACGCCAAAGGGAGGACTTTGGGCCCCGACAGATTTAACGTGCATCAGCCCCGGCTACACGGCGGGTCCTTAGCGGCCAAGGATCGAACCCGCGACTGAACGAAAACCGTCGGCTACGAATCCATGACCACTAGGCTACCGCAGCCACTTAAGACAGGGGATTAAAAATGTGTTAAGACTTGTCATATAAAATAATATTACATTAAACGAACTATTTATTAGTACAAGAGAGAAATTAAGAGTATAAAAAGCAAGTTTATAATATTCAAGAATATCTGGGGTTAATTGTTAAGGATTTTAAAGTTTTCATTATCTATATCTGGGACGTTTTCTAAGAAATTATTGGCAATTTTTAATTATGAGACTGATATAGATTATTTCAAGGCATCTCTGAGCTTACCTTTATTTATAGTTTGAAAGTAGTTGACTAATATTTAGCGTTAAATTTAAAAGTTAATATCACCACAATCTTTGCCAACTTAATCAAATTTGTAAACAAAACTAAATCGAAATGAGTTTTCTCTTTCAGGCTTAACTGGAGCTCAACCGGGCTAAGTACTCCTGCAAACTTCGTCGCATTCGTCCCATTTGGCGTAACTCATATTATATAAACATTGACGAAAAAAAAGAGTGACAGAAAAATAATATAATACATCATAACTAATAAGTTTGAAAACGAAAGTTTATTAGTAAAAATTTATTTGGCAAGAAGAATTTGTTATGGATACAACTGATTAAAACCAATATTTTTTTTATCTGGAAATTTATGAAATGGAACCTATTTAGAACTTGCGAATTGCTTAAATAATTTTCAAATAAGGCTTCGTAAAATGAGCATTTTTAATGTATATAATATTAAATATTTTGAATAAGATTGAAATTAACTTGAATGTCGACAATTTTATTGAAATATTACAGAATTAATGTAGATATGTAAATAATTGGAATAATAAAAGTTTTTTATACAGATTCTTATAGTAATTATAAGCATTAAAAATTGAGAAAAAAAAAATTATTTTTAATTTTTCCGTAATGTTTTTATTGCACAAATTGTTGCAATTAAAAGACACATTTACTTTTTTTCAAACCATGGTATAAAAATGCTAACAAAACAGAACGAGTAATTTTTTTCAAAACTAAAACTAAGAAAAACAACATTTCATTTTTGTTTGTTAATTAACTAAAAGTTTTCACTCAAGTGTTGGGTTAAAAAATTTCTGTTTTATTTTTTTCGTATTTGAAAATCCTATTAAGCGAGATTTTTTTATTACCAGAAAAAATTGAGAAAATAAAGACTGATAAAAACAATAAAAACGGGTTTTTTTAAAGTAACAATTTCTTAGGATACTTTATGAAAACTTTCAGTTCCTGCAGGTTAACTCAATCAGGTGTGAAAACAATCAAGATTGCCTACTTTCGATCAGCAAATTAAAGGTTTTATACGAGTAATAAAAACAATTTTAATCATTTTAGATAAAATTTCCATTAAATAATTTGAAATTATTTTATCTGCATAAAATGTTTGAACCTCATGAAAAATTACTCTAACGATTACGTTAAAAATAACATATTTAATCCAGCAACTTGTTTCATTTCTGTCTGCTAAAAATGAAATTTCTTTAAAAGCGGAAGCTCTGAAATTAAATAATGATCTTTATTTAAGAAAGTGTCATTTTAATTATATACTTAATTATTAAAAAATGATAAATATATAGGAGGTATTAAATTTTCAAAAATTATAACATAGATTAAGTACAATAATATATGGGATTGAACTAGATTAAAAGTTTTTAAGCATAATAATGAGAAATTTTTTTGGTGTATAGTTAAAAAAATTTAAATTTAAATTTATAATTATCTTCATTCAATAAACTTATAATCCTAATTTTAATTTGTATTATTTCACTGAAATAAGAGTATAATATACTTTTGTTTCCAAAACTTTTAAATGGATTTAACATTAGAATTTTTTTCCATTTCAAGAAAATTATCAGAATAATAAAATAATATTTATTAATTATTTTATTTTAACTTAATTATGCTCACTTTTTTCAGTTATTTGGATCGGAAACTTTATTTTTTCTCAAAAGACAAATAATCTTTAATTTTTGTAAAATCATTATAATTTATGTAAAAATTGGTATATTATGAGACAAATTAATTTTACAGGCATTCATTTCTGTTTTTACCTTGATTAGTTTAAATTGTATTTAGTGAATATTTCCATATATACATTAAAATATCTTTTTGAAATTTGATTGCGTAGTACGCAAAAAAAAAAAAAAAAAAAGAAATTTATCTCCTTTCCTATTCCTCCTAAAATAAAAAAGTTAATTAAAGGAATGTATAATATTAAATGTCATAGCTCTCCTAATTTTAATCTATTTGATCTTCCTTAGGTTTCTGCACTTTGGCATTAAAATGTTTAAATAAGAGTTGTCGATTTTGACTTATAAGCTATACAAGACATAGTTTGATACCTAAAAATTGCATGAATTCTTAAATGGAAATTAGTTTTGTAAGTTGAATAAGAGAGAGAGAGAGAGAAAGTTTATACTACGATATTTAAAAGCACATGTTTGATTGATTGTTTTATTAACGTTTCACTTAGTAGCCGCATGAGGGCTATTGGAAGAATGCCCAAGGGATTTAGAGCTACAAACTGGCCTCCCGAAAGACAATCACCCCCACACTCAGCATTTATTTTCAAAAGAACATAAGATGTTATACAATGTTGGAATTGAAAAGCAAATAAAAGCTTACAATGTGTTTACAGAGGGAAATGTATGTGACTAGAATAAAAAATAAACAGTAGATTTTTCTTCCAGAAATAAGACGCATAATAGGCGATGTATATATGTTTAAATGGTACGTATAAAAGGCGGCCATAAACTCGTGAAATAAAAATAAAGTATTAGACAAAAATATATACATATGTACGAAATATATAATTAAAAGCACACAATAAGGAAAATTGAAATATTAAAAAGTGCAATCAAATATTAAATTAATTATGAAATTGGTTGGGTAATTTTATGAGTCGTAAGAATACAGGATTTAAACTCGAAATGCAATTTAGGATTTTCACTCACAGACTTCAGCCAAATAGGTTTCGCCTCAGCAATAGGATAGTTTAAATGAAAATTTTTGGTAAAATAGCAAAAGCAAACGTAGTGGTCAGCATTTCCAACAGAGCTACAAGAGCATAAATTTGCATTTTTCAAATTAAAACGATTTAAATAACAAACGAAGGGACCATGGACAGATTAATTTTTCTTTAAAGATATTAATAAAAGCTGATTTATTTCTGGTGTACTGCAGGACTGTTGGGGACAAAACTCTTAATTTCGAACCTCGGTCAACTGACGAGGATGACACCTGAGTTGTCACTTGCCTATCTAAACTTCCACACCACGCCCACGAGAGGACACGGGGATTTGACATGTATCAATCCTGATACATAGTGGGTCTTTAATGGCATCAGGACTCGAATCCACGACTTGGATGAAACAACTTCGGTCGCGAGTTCGCGATCATGACCACTACGTTACCGTGGCCATTAAAAATACATCTTTCTTGATCTACTATATATTAGATAACTATAGAGCTTTAAATTAAGATTTTAATTTGTAAAATAGTTAAGTGAAATAACTAAATGTTTTATTACATGAGGCATTATAATGAGTTACTAACGGTGTAACGGCATTTATCATATTAGCTACAAATGAAAGAACTAAAAAGAGAGATGAGTTTATGAGGTTTTTTTCTAGTTTTAAACAATCAATTATTGCATCACATATGTCTGTTATCAAGACTGCATAATATTTTAAAATAACACGGAAGTAGAAAAAAAATTATCAATGCAATTATATAAGGATTCACCTCTCTTATTTAATTTTTCTTTTTCAGAGGAAATTTTCATTCATTTTCGGGCATTATAATTAAGGGAATTGGATTGGAATCCCACAAAAGAATAATATTGAAGGAATAGAGGTTAACTCTTATTTTTCAAAATATCATAACAAACGACAGGGGCTCATAAAAAATACCCTAATTGTATACTGATCAATGATCGTTTTCCTTTTTTCTAAAACGTCCACGTATAGGATGCTCTTCACATCCAAAATATTGTCACTGTAACTTTTCCAGACCCTAGGACGGTCTCCGCTTTATTTGGAGCAGATTTACAGGAAGCAACCGAATTGTTTTGATTACTGCTTGATTTTTGATGTGTAATGACGAATACGGATCTAATCGAAGGTCACAACTCGACGAGAGAGCAGTCAAAATTGACTTACAAATCATGTCAAATTCGTTTTGGCGCCATTTAACAGATGACATCACACAAGAGGAGAAAGAACTTTCCTCAGAAAGCCATCTGTTATCAAAAGTAGGTACTTTTTTAATCCACTTTCGTATATTGTAAAGA
>BMAW01044454.1:822833-845953 GCA_019974015.1 Nephila pilipes
AAAAAAAAAAAAAAAAAAAAAAAAAACTACAACCAAATCGGTGGTTTTGAAATGCGTCTGGGGGCTTTGTGAAAAAAAAAAGAAGCCTTTAATTTCAAAATGGATGTCAAACTTATTTATCACAAATCCAAATTCTATTTGTTCTAAGATTTCAGGAACCTATTGAAGATTCTTTAGAATATGAAACTTGTTTCGCTAGCATTTCTAATATTTAATAAATATCAGATCAAAATTGAACAAAGATGTATGAATAGCACTGTATGAATTTGCGTTGGTAAGGATTTATGAATAATAGTTGCTCTGAAGCAGCAATATGAATAACATATCAAAGATTGGTCTTGTAAATTTCAGCGCCACGTTAAAATGGCGAGAATCACTATTCTTCTTGTATACCTTTTGTGCTACTTTAAGAATAAATTCAAATTAAACAGATGTGAAATGGAGTATAACACTTTTAAGCTGAACATTACGCTTAGTGAGGTTAAAATGTGTTTAACGAGCTGAAAGCTTCACTATTCTACACGAACATTTCGAATGAAATAATGTCAGAACCACAGCGTACTTGACAGAAGTCTCTACTCTAACTATAAATGCTGTTGTTACCTATTATTAGTGGAAAGGACATCATACTTTATACAGAAATCATTTCACAAGAATGAGACATAAGATTTTACTATCCAAACTTTCTCTCCATACCTTAGACCATTTAAATGTAATGTGCTGTAGACTTAATTATTCCTCATAACTGTGTATATATTACGAAAATTTAGGATAATTAAAATGTTTTTGAGGGGGTGGGGCTTTAGTTAGATTTTTTAAATCCCGGGGTTGGATTTCAATCATTTACAAAATGGCCACCCGTTTTAGGTTCGATTCACTCGCCGGGTTAAAAAAGGGGATTTTTCCCTTGCCTTTGCTATGCCAAGTTTTAATTACGTGTGGGAATCTAAGAAGTTTACGCACTAAGAGTTAATCCATTTGGCTTCCGCACTATAAAATTTAGTACAAAATTCTAGTGCACTACCACCGCTCTTCTTCCCCGTCGATGTTTCAAGAGGCGAGGTATTATTTTATACGCATGATTCCGATAATCATCCGTAGGATCCGTTGTATTGTCAAAGGATAAGTTTGTATGTTTATTGCCTGCTGTATTTGCCATGACTGGCTACATGATTTAATCACGTTTGGATGTATCTGAGAGGAACCAAGTTTCACACACACGCATATATATATATTTAAATATAAATATTTTTCTGAAAATTGGAGTCTGAATGTCTGGTAGAGAATATACCAACAGTTCAGAGCAGTTGAAATGGTGATCTGAGTATATTTGGAAATCGCATGATCGCATAAATTGAAACAAATTTCTTAACTTTGAGCCAAGGTTAAGTAATGAAGACGATACCCGAACCTAGCGTGTCACTTTTATTTTGCATCCCACAACACGTGAGATCCCGGGCAGTTGTTTTCAATTCCAACAACTTCGAGTTGTGGATTCAAGTACTGATGCAACTAAAGACCAATCATATAGCGTGGTTATAGCAAGTCGATTCTATTTAAATATCCTCACAATGGGATGGTGTGGAAATTAAGACAGTGAGGTTCCAATTCAAGAGTAGCCCTCCTCGTTTAACCACAGTTCCAAATTATGAGGTCCGTTATCAATAGCTTTGTGTTGCTTCGAATTGTGATGACATGGTGTGGAATAGAGGGGATCAGGTCAGGTGTATCTTTATCATTTGAGCGAGGTTCAAAATTACGAGGTCAGTCGCCAATAGTCCTCGTGTAATTTCTGTGTCATTAATAAACAATAAATCAAAAATGTTTCTAAGTACGAAATCAATAAGCAGGGGAGTTTTAGTGGAAATGATAACTCGAACAACAACTCCAATTTAGTATTTTTGGAGGAAAAAGAGTGGAATTCATGAATTTAGCCAATTATTAAAATTGGAGTTACTCTTTAATAATAAATATAATACATAATTTTTAAACCATTAATCATTTGAAAAGATAACATTTTGATAAATAAGTACTACAAAGTATTGTGAATGAAATCGAATGAAAAGGTTTAATGGTTACAAACATCAATTAAAATGATCTACTTGAAAAATGCATCATTTTTTTAAAATCTTTTTATAATTTTTTAAAATATAGAAGAAAATACTTCCCCAATTTATTCAAGCAAATGAGCTGCATATTTGGAATTTTTTTTATTCTCAAAGTAAATGTCAAGTTAATTACCAATGGAATGCATTCTTAATCAAACTGCGGTATTCTCTGAATTTCGACCCAAATTTACTTGGCATTTAATGATTTTCTTTCTTCCTCTTCTAATTCATTTGATTATCCCTTTTTTTATGGTCGTTTTTTACTGATTGCTTAGCCATTATATTATTATTTTTATTGAAAAAAATTGAATTCTTATCAAATTTATTCTTTTTATACTTTTTCTCACAGTCAGTTGAATGATTTATATAATTCTAACGGGTAAAATTAAACCCAATTGCTCTTAGCAAAATTTGCAAAGAACGGATTTAGCCTTCAAAGGCGCTAATTTAAAAAAGTTTTCAAACTATTCAATTAAATATTAGAATTAAAGCAAAGGCTAAAATACTAAAGTGGACAGTAATATTTTTTTTCTGATATCGAAATTAAAGCAGACGATAAATTATTAAATTGAATACATTTTAAGCAAAATGAATATTGCTGTCGTAAAAATAAGACACGTTACATGCATTTCACATTTTATTTTAATAAAGATTGGTTGGGTCACCAGTTTAAACATTACCTAAAACAATGGGGATGGTTATTATAAGTGAAAATGTATAACGTAACTTAATAAGAAAAAAATTCGCCCACACTGCTGTTATAGAAAAGAAATTCCAATAAAAATAAAAATTCCCTTTAGCTTTAAATAAAAGTAAAACAGAAATGAAGACCAAGCCATAAATATGACAGAAACGTTGCATTAAAAATTATCTTTTAGAAGATAAAAAAAATGAGCAAATTAAAGTCTCATTTCTAAAGCAATTCGTTTTCCTTTTTAATTAACGCAGTAATGCCCTCCATTTTGTTCATAAATAAGTTTTTTTCTTCTTAGCAACACTTTATGAAAAATAATTGAACATCAAATCTCACTCAACTCATTCAGTAACTGAAAAACATTAATTGGACGTACTGAGTTAATTGGAATGAGAATCTTCTCAAAGTAAAATAATGAGAATACTAATGAGCTGATAGGTACAAGAATTAATTTTTGAATATTTAAAGACAATTTTCACAAGGGTTAGTTGACATGAAAATTGATATTTAACTTATATTTAGAGTTAGGTTTAACTGGATGATAGAGATTAACAATTTTTTGAACACAGTCTTTTTTAATACTTCTCACTATTTCTCACGGGGCAAAGTTTGTTTGGGTTTCGCTATACATTTAAATGTAATTGTTCTATAATAAGTGAAAACATTAAGATAGTAACATTTTTGATTCAGGAAACATTTCTATAGGTTTCGGGTATAAAAAAACATTTAATAAATGTAGGTTAAATCAAACCATGTTTCGAAATGTTTTGATTCAAATTAAAAAAAAAAGTCTAATTTTGGAATAAATGCTTTGAAAGATTTTATGCCGTTCAAAAATTAATTCTGGGTATCATCACAATTAAATGTATATAATACATTTAAATAAATTTTTGTTAGTGATATCGCTATATTTAAGTAGAAGAAAATCGTTTAAAATGTTTGTACAATCTTATCATGTAAAATAATCCCATCGTTAATTTTTATCTGAAGCATCCTATAGAAATGATTTTTTGTACACAAGTTATTTTAATGATTACATTAATAAAGACTGCATTCTAAATTTTATACAAATACATTTCCATTGATTTGTAATGTTATTTTAAGTTTTTGTTTAATATAATGAGGTTCAAAATTGCTAAGTTCCTCGCCAATAGCCTTCGTGTTTCTTCTAGAGCGACGTTAATAAAACCAAACCATTTAATATAACCCCTACATCTCATTAAATCACACATCCATGTTCTTAAAATTAACTCACCTTTATACCATTATTTTTATAATATTATATAAAACCTGCTATTTTTCATGATCTAGGAAACAATTAATCAAAACTGAAAATATTTCGAACATACCTAATAACACTTTTAATCAAAAGTATTCAAATCAAGTCTGTGAACCCAATATATTTCTCCCTACAAATTTCATGGAATGCAAAACCCATATTCTATCAAAACCCATATTCTATTTGATGTAAAAATGAATTCGTTGCGGTAAATCACTACATTAATTTCCAGTTATAGAGCGTCAAATTCATGGCTCTCCAGAGAAATTCACGGATACCTAATCTAGTGTGGTCGTTAAATTTATCGACGACCATGTCGCGACTTTATCTCGGTCGGTGGAAATGGTCCTTAAATTAATTTAGATAGCTTCAATCCCAGTACGTTGGCCAATTCGCTCACCTACGCGGAGAGAGAAAGGGCAGAGGTTCGACTAAATGGCGTCGTCTTTAGTCTGCAAGTCGCATGGCTGCTTCTATAAGACGAACATTAGATTCAGATTGTAGCGAATGGTGAATGGATGTAATTATTCATATCTCTGAATAGAGCTCAGAAATGGGCTCAGACGCCGTGTCCCTGTAATTAGGGTATTAAGATTCAGTGGAAATTATTCGTATGGGGTATAGATGTTTCGAATGCTTTGATCCGAGTCTTAGAATGGTTGGTTCAACTAATACAAGCATATGAATGCCTTCGGTTGAGTCTTTTATTAACATAACGAAATGAATATTAGAAGATTGTTTTGAATATTATAATAAATACACTTTTAGCAAAAATTTGCTTGTTGGTTCAAAATTTCGAGGTTCGTCGCCAATAACCCTCATATTGCTCTTGACGCGACATTAATAAATAATCGACTGTCTTTACTTGAGCAGCTCTTGGTGGTCAAGGTAGCCAAGTGTTCGCCGTTGCAAGCTCATAAATGACGCTGTTCAAGTCCACAGTTTTATATTCTAGTTCAAATTTCGCAAATGTCTTTCGTATAACGGGGCTAATGCATGAATTTAGGGGCTTTAATTTCTCACGTTGGTGTGATGTGGAATTTAGGAAAGTAGGATGGCAGTTCAGGTATAATCGCCTCTTGACCATGGTTCAGAATTAAGAGTTATTTCGCCAATAGCCCTCGTGTTGCTTTTCAAGTTAATAAACCACCAATAAATTAACCAGATCTAGAACAAAATTATGTTTCAATAAAAAGATATTTATATGCTACAATCTTATTCGAATTTAATTTTTTCTTCAACCTTAATCGCATATTTGGAAGTTTGATGCTCACATTGAAGATTTAATATATATTTCACTCCGTACGTTGGAAAAATTTCTTTTTATTATGATTGGTAGGTAGTAAATATATCATTTAAATTTTATATTTTGATTAAATGCTGGAGAACACACACATAGAGAATCCCATTTCGTTTATTAATCAATTTAGGCAATAAATAAATTTGATATAATTGATTGTTTTATAACGTCGTACTTAGAAGCAACATGAGAACTGTAGAGTATAGGTATTGTTGTAAGTTAAATAAAAATGACACACGTGAAAATGGAAATAATTAAAACCATTTATAACTTGAACAATGAGAAGATCCGAAATTAAATGTTCAAGGATAGCGGACTTTAAAATTAAGCATAATTAAAAGTTTTAGAAATAACAGTTTTATTTTAAACGTTTTAATATAAAACTATATAATGAAGTTTATTCTGAAGTTATCAGCAAAGTCTGCTAAGATCTAGCAATTAACAGAATCCTTTGAAATGTGAAGAAAGTATAAGAACATTTGATCAATATGTGTTTTATATTTACAAATGTTAAGTAAAAAGAAAATTTTTAAAAGAATATCCGCAGCACTGCTCCCAATTTCCAAGAAAAAATTGTATTCTGAGAGAAGCTAAGTGCAAATTGAAATATGTTTTTTTTAAAACTTATAATGTTCAGCAAACGTTTACATAAGTAAAACGCAATTTTTTTTTTAAAAAAAAGGTAAAATAATGAGATAAATTTTATTTAGTATAGAGCAGTAAAAAATAAAGTTATTTTATTGTCTTAAATCTTTGGAGTAGAATTTTTTTTTAATTTTTCTTATTACTTAAAACAGCAGTAGATATGAAGAGCTGCACTTTGGCTTAATTACTCTTTTTTTTAAAAAAATGTAATCCCTGGGAGTACCGAGGGATGTCTTTCCTTATTTTCAATTCTTTTTCTTGTCAATCGCTGCTTATCCTTTTTTCCTTTTTTCAAATTCTAACATCACAGATATATATAGTTTAGTGCGGTATTGGCAGATTTGGATCTTATGCCATAAACTCGAATTTCACTTATTAATTTTTGAAAGCTTAATAATTCTACAAACTGGAATTAATTAGATATTTTATATATATATATATATGTATGTATGTATATATATGCAATATATTAAAATATTATACTTATTTATCTTATATATATAACATTATTTATACATAATTCCAAGATTCAGGATTAGATATTCAAGTATCTCATATATATTTATAACACAATGATAGACAACCTGAGTAGAAATCGACATATATGGTTAATTGCCATGCGTATTGTAGTTTCAATAAAATTAATATTTGAAAAGTTAATTATTAGAAAAAGTAAATAACACACAAAATGAATTTATAGCTAACAGTACATATTTATAACAATCGGATTTATGTAAATGGCGTTTGAATTAAAATAATGTGGTCGCAGAAACCTAGGGGCATTGGTCACAGACTCACGATTACTGCTTTCCTCAAATCGTGTGTTCGAGCCCTTATGCCATTAAAGATCCGCAATGTAGTGTGGTCTTAAATCTGCAGAGCCTCGAAATCCTTCCATCAGAATGGTGTGGAAGTTTGAAAGGGAGGTTCCAGCTCAAGTGTCCTCCTCGTCACTTGATCGAGGTTCAAAATAATGAGGTTTGTCATCAATAGCCCTGATGCTGCTTCTCAATGCCATGATAATAAACAGTCACCATCATTGAACAAAAAAAAAATTGCAGATGAATCTTTATCGTTATAAACTATACATTGTATCAAAAAATATAGAGTTAACATTATAGCATTATTTCACGATATATCAAATTGATTATAGTATTTAGCAACATCATAATATACATAATTGAAATGGCTTGAATAAAAAGATAGGGATTAAATATTAACTGTAGACATAAAAATACTATTAAAATTGCTACAAAGTAAATAGTAGTCCTATTTGTTATTTTATTATTTGTTATTGAGTATTTTTAAAAATAGTTTAGTAAAATAATATTAAATCTATCAGCGAATGTTAAATGTTCCTTAGGAACATTCATTACATTTCTTAATCTGCCTTAAATTCCAAAATTCTTTTTTTCCATTTTCATTTCTTTTGAATTTTTAAGTAGAGGCAAAATATTTTAAGCTATTACTTCTACATCATTATCTCAGAGATTATCATTCATTGAATGTTCTTTGGGGATTTATTATCATTCCTAATTAAGAAGTCTATATAATATTCATGAAGGAAACATTCTTGCTAAATAAGTTCTTTACTTTTTACCGACGGCGAAGCTTTCGCGTAATCTTTAATTAACATTTCATAAGGTTCTGGTGATTTTCAAGAAAAATTTGCGACAGAGTGCATGACCCGGTTTTGTAATGCTTTTTACATGATTAATGGGTTTTTAATTCTTTGTATCGTCCAAATAGGTGCCGGATTAGTTTTTAATTAAGGTGTTTAGAATGTTTTGAGTTTGTTGCGAATTACTTTGCTATTCTTGCTCGTAAATTTTGAACAATGTAATTTTTGGCTGCTGAACTGTTATTACGATTGTTTGTATCATAAAAATTATGACTAGAAAAATATTTTTAAAGTTGTTGAACTAGAAATTTTGAGATCAATGAGAAGGTGTCAAAAATATATGATCAAGAACTTTAATTCAAAGATTATCGCAAATGGCACAAAAACAGGTGAATTAGAAAATAATAATGATAATGCACAAATGCTTTTAATAACATTTTAACTTTATAGTTTCTAAGCTATTGTTCTTAAGGATTTATTTAGGTACATATTGTTTTTTTCTTAATTATTTTATTTTTTTAGCTATTGTTGTTAAGGATTTATTTAGGTACATATTGTTTTTTTTCTTAAATATTTTATATTTTTAGCTATTGTTGTTAAGGATTTATCTAGGCACGTATTGTTTTTTTTTTTCTTAATTATTTTATTTTTAATGTTTTGTAGTTTGCTTTTAGAATCTTTATGATTGCCATTTTTGTTTCTTACCTATTTTTTCAATAATATATTTTGTTTATGGAGATAGTTTGGCCAATTATTCTAGAATAACCCAGCCTAAACTCCTAAGGTCTGTTGCAACTTTAAATATATTATTTTCCAATTTTTTGATGTTCCTTTAAATTTTTAGTTTTAAATGTTTGAATTACTATATCTTTTTCATATTTTTGGTTTCTGTTTATTTATTTTTCACTTAATTTACTTTCTTTTGAATTCATAATTTTTTGTTTTATATGAAATTTTGTTTAATGTATAGTGATCCACTTTTCAGTCTGCAATTTTTATCTTTCTATTTTTGGCTTGGTTTATGTCTTATGTCTCAGAGGTTCAGTTTTCTTAATTGTTAGAACTCTTGAATTAACTTCTCAGCTTTTTAGAGTATTTTTTTTAAAAAAGTTTAATGGTATTTAATGATACACACACACACAAACACTCTCTCTCTCTCTCACTCACACACATACCAGTGTGTGTGTGAAATGATATTAATTAAACATTTTTATAAAATGTGAAGATTGTAACATGATCTTCGGACAATATAAAATAATTTATAGACATGCATGGGTCAGTTCATACATATATGGAAAGAAGACGAATTATTTTTTTACTTTTGATCAGGAATTAAATTTTTTTTCCTGTGATTTATAATGTAAGTGAATCAATACTGCATTCAAACATTTAAAACCCATCTTACGGATTTAATTATTAAATTAACTCAATCACTCTGATTGATTAATTTTGAGAATTTAGTGATTTAAGATAATCCATAAGACACACGCTCACAAGCGTAAATTTGGAAATAAATATTGTCAAATTCGTCCATACAATTCGACATAAAATGTAATTATAAGTACAGAATATTTTAGTTAAATAACAAGACAAATGAGAGTTTTTAACGGCAAAATGCACTCTCCAACTTATGACTGAATTGTTGAGTCACATCAAAATTGTGATAATCTTATGCAATTGTTTTTGGTACACAAATTTGAATTAACTATATGTCTCAGTTATAAAATTGATAAGAAAGAAAAAAAAATCAAATATCCGAAGTTAAAACTAACTTACTAATAATTTTAACAATTTGTAGTATTATAAGATCGAAAAATAAAGAATAATTATTCAAAATTTAATAAATTAATGGGACCACCCAATCAGGAAAAAATACGTCTCAGTTTAACAAAACATTTTGTGAAGGCAATTTATAAAATAAACCTTATTTTATAAAATATATTTCTATGTTTAAGAATCCAAAATTTTCGTTGAAAATAAGTACACTTGTAAATACACTTGAAACATAATAAAACTGCATAATCAAATTAATAGTGATGCCATGAAGAGCTACTTCTTGTAGTTTTGAAAGTAATTATGAAACACAAACGAGTATTTTTAATATAATATAAACAATTAATTTGAGAATAGTTGAACAGTATTACAGTATTAAATCACACATTAAAACTAAATGAATTCGTAACACTTAAGATGTGTAACAGATTTGATGAAATATTGTTATGAATATTTATACTCGAGAAGATTGATATATATATATATATATATATATATATATATATATATATATATATATTTGTATGTATGCATGCATGTATGTATGTCATAATTTCAAGTAATCCTTAAATGTAACTTTTAATATATATTCTTCAGAAAGCAGCCTTAGTATCCATGTCCAGTGTTAACACAGAATCTGAACTAAATCCATTTCAAAACTTTTTTAAGGTTATAAAATGAAATTTCTCCTTTTAAAATTATAGAAACTGGATATGATACTTTATTTAGCCTAATAAATTTCAATTTTTAAAAATGATTTTGATAGTATATATACTGGATTTTAAAGTTTCATGTTAACAAGTAGTAATAATATTTGAATAAAAATATAAATAATTAAAATGAAAAATATAAAAACTTGTTTTTAACTTAAAAGGTTGTGATGATCATTGGTGTAGAAATTGGAAGATGAGGAGTGGGTTATCGTTTAGAAGCAAAGAGTCACCTTCCTAGATAATGACATCTTTTAAATACAACGAAAATCGAATGAGAAAGTAGCAACGATATTCACAAGATCAGTTTTCCCTACTGCTGCGACGGAGCATTGGGAATAGTAGATAGTGGGGTCCTCCCAATATGGAGAAAATATGAGAGTACATCCCTCTGTTTAATTAACTATTTTTTATACCCCTCTAACTTGCATTTTCTGCCTATCAATTAAGAATCTACTTCCTTTGTTCCTGAACACCTGTCTCTTAACAGTTCTTAGCATTCGACCAGCGACCGTGTTACGCTTCCGTGGCATATTCAATGGTTGAATCCCAAAACAATATTAATAATTTTTGAATTTCAAAGAACATTTACCAGAATTTTCATTTGAATTACAAGTGATTTGTGTCTTTGGGTATTCCCATTTTAAGATGTCATTGTACTATATATATATGCAAGGGTGGATTAAATATGATACTTTTTAAAAAATATTTTTTGAAATATTACTTCCAAAATTACGTTAATGTTATTTTGCTACATTTCCTCTTTAAGCTAAAAATTTGTTTTTCCAATACATGCTCCTTTAATTACTGTATGATAAAAAAAAAAAGGTGAGTCTTTTACTTCATTCAACGAAATTCTTTGTCCCCCTAACTCTCCTTTGGAGGTTTCAAACAAATTGTAGCCTGTAGTTGCAAGCTGGTTATCCCTTTTGCGGACCTTGGGAAGATTACTTCCCACCTATATGATGTTACTAAATACACTTGTGGGAGGCATGAAACGTACTATAATATATTAGCCTTGCTATTATAACTTTGGAAGCACTAACTACCACTTCAGTTTTGTGCTTCCACCTATGTTTAAATGGTTAAAACAGAATTAGTACTTTTGGCATCAAAGTTCAAAAACGTTGTGGGAGATCTTCTCTGACTCTTGTTTTGTTGTGATTTGTTTATTGCCTATATTAACTATTTCACATCTTTAAGGCTTTCAAATAATTTACTCGTAAGTGTTTTTTTTTCTTTGAGGACTATGAGGCCCCAAAGGAAGGATCTTCCACCAATGCGGAAAGCTAATGATCAACTACAGAGAGGTGAATAAATTCTAAGTAAGAAAGGTATTGTTTAAGTTGGTGGACAATAAAGCTGTTACTTTGTTATATATTGCACGTAATCTAGTGTTCATGATATTCGTAAATCGGACAAAAAGAAGATGGTAATACAGCAGATGTACCTTGGCCTCAAGCTGTTCCTGTACACAACGAAATCATGGGACGAGTTGATCGCTACCAAATGGGAATATCTGTAAAATGATGGCATCTTATTTTCTCATTGATCTTGGGATCGTAAATAGTTTAATACATTAGCAAGTGAACAAAAGAAACAGAAGTTTAGACCAACTGTCATTCCGTATAGCATCAGCTCGTCAGGTAATAGACGGATGTTCCTCAAGAAAAAGGAAAGATTACCCTTCTAGCTTCCAAGTAAATAAGTGTGCAGTTTTGAATGATGTGTGCTTATCCAATGCTGAAAATCATGAGCCAAAAATAATTTCCAACTATAGACAATGTAGGAAATGTAGCACAAAGGCCCGAGAAAAGAAGGCCGACTATATGTGTGCAGAATGTGATGTACACAAGATTCTCATCATTCCCTGGCAAATAATTGCCTTTAAATTGAATTATTTTTCTTTATATATATGACCGTAAATGGTTCCGAGTGAAGTATACTATCCCCATCCCTCAGAATTTAAATGTATACATAAATTTGGGCAAAATAAAACATATATATATATATATTCAAATACTATAGTTTAATTGAACATTATAGCCCTAGAAGAATCCAAAATGAAATATATAGCCCATGAAGATATTATTATTGTCCAATGAAATCTCATTTCTTGTATTACACCAGCTGTGAGGGGTCTTGCATTGTCTCGGAGGAGAACATTGCGAACTTCAGGGGAAGGAAATCTTTTGGACTGACAAGCTGCCTTAGCCTCCTCCAAAGGTTTGCATTGGTACACTGCATTAATTATACGTCAGTCATGAAGAAAATCGATGGGAATCTTTAAAAAAAACCATTATCGAGAATATTTTCAGCAGTTTGTCTAATTTTGCTTTTAGTTTAACAGTTTCATTTTTCGTGTAGGATTTCATACTTGGCTGTTTTTGCCTTTAGGGGGTTAGTGACTCGATAAATTAACATATAAGATTAAAATGATGCCAAATTATTACATGAACCTTAAATAATTTATCATGGTTGCTATGGAAAAATGTATGGAAATCATCTACCGCTATTAAAAAAAAGTCTCGCACACCTTTGTATTACGTATGCAAAAGGGGATCAATAGTATTTGGATCTCATCCAAAATTAATTTTTTTTAAATCAGTATATTCTATTAGAATTCGTTGGGTAAAACCTCGGATTCTTCAAGTCCAATAATGAATGGTATTACCTTTCAAAGTAATACCTGAAGCGATGCGCAAAATGGACTACCTAATTGCCTTGAAAGAAAATGTTGCCCCTAGTGTTGTTAAATTAAAACTACCACGAACTTGGATCTTCAAACATGATAAAGATCCCGTGAACACGTAAGAAATTATGAAGGGACGGTTAGTGTATAGGATAACTTAAGACTTTGGACTATCCTCATTTTTTCCTAGACCTTAACCCCAAAGAACATTTATGGGGTATATCTTAACACAAAAGGACGCTAAAAAACCATTTCGAATAAGGAACAGTTGAAAAGCACTATCATGGAAGAATGGCAAGAAATTTCACCCAAACTGATATAAAAACACTGCCTGCATCTAAGCCTAGAAGTCTTGATAAAATCCAAAGGAAGGAAGGCGAAATGTTAGTTGATGCATTTTTCACTATTAATTTTCATGAATTAACTCTAATTAAGTTTCAATCACTTCTATTCAAGTTGCTTTACTTCTTGTATTTTGTTTTTAATTCAACGTTTATAAGTTGTTTAATTCTACTGGAATAAGCTCATAATTCTGTAAGTTTACATTATTAGTCAATAATGTGCTTGACATAAACCTTTTATAAGGATAAAGAATTGGTTAATTTTTTTAAGCTCTTACTGTATGTTTACATAAAAAAGTTCGAAATCGGATTAAGCGAGTCGGTCTATTGTTTTTTTTATAGTTTTATTCAATACATGTTGAGTTAATATCGTATTCAATACAATTTGTTCTACAAACACGCAAAATCTGGTACATTCACTTCGAAACGGATAAGAAACAGATATAGAAACATTCGTATAGATAAAGGTAACTCTATTTTATGGATACAACTTTTGGAAGAAAAGCTTGCAAACAAATTTGATTTTCTACGCTCAAAACAGGTTAGGGAGCGGGATTTATATTGGATTTCTCCTGGTCGAAATACACTCTGGAGCAAATACAAATAACCTATCGAGAGTTTTGGATTATTCTTTTTGAAAGATATTTCCTTTACAGTACTTATAATAGAAGCGGATTGTAACTTCTTGTATTGTATGAAAATAACATTATTTCTTGATAAGTAAAAAAACTAAACATGGGTTATAAATTCATAAATTAAACTTGGAGTTTCATATGCACGATGACAAAAATATATTTAACATTATTAGACTAACAAGCAAAAATAATAAAAGTTTTTTAGAATTGAAATTTGAAAACTTTACGTAGTAATAAAAACCACAATATTGCAAAATTGGCCCAATTGCGGCTATATATATACACACATTGTTATCCAATATCAATAGGGCCAAGGTAGCCTAGTGTTCATGGTCTTGGACTCACGGCTGGCGGTTTTCGTCGAGTCGTGGATTCGAACCCAAATGACACTTTGAACCCGCCGTGTTGCCGAGGCTTATGCAAGTTAAATTTGTCGTATTTCAAAGCCTTCCCTTTGGCGTGGTATGGAAGTTAGGAAAAGGGGTTCCAATGTTAGCAAACGATAAGTTATTAAATTGAATATTATTATATTAGCTACATGTTATTAAATTTAAAGAAAATGATAAATTATTAAATTAAATATTATACCAGATAAATATAATTAAAATCAAGTAAACGATAAATTATTAAAATTGAGTATTATATCAGCTGCATGTAATTAAAATTAAGGCAAACGACAAATATTTGAACGATAAATTGAAAATATTTAATTAAATGTACATAAAATTGAAGCAAACGATAAATTATTAAATTGAATTTTATATCAATTACATGTAATAGAAATCAAGGCAAACGATAAATTATGAAATTGAATATGTTTAAGCTAAAGTAATTAAAACTGAAGCAAACGATAAAAATCTGAAAAGGGATCTCTTGCGTGAAAACTCCTCACTTAAAACAAAAGCCACTCGGGTGGCTAAAAAAATACAATTTGTAAGAATTTAAGGCTGCAAATATCACATGAAATAGGAAGAAAAATAGTAGAAGCAATGCACAGTTACGTTAAAAGCGATGTTAAAAAAATTCTAACATATAAATAAATATTGCTTCCCTACAAATCTTTTCCAGTGTCATTAGCGGAACAGCAGAAACGATGAAGTGAAGGTGAAATATCATTCATTTGGAAATCACGGAATGTTTAATCTTTCATTTCTTTCAAAAGAATTGCGTTTATTTGCATATTGTAGCACGGGGTTTTCCCGCAATATTTATTGTTTATTCAAACACGGTATTTGAATGGCATCCTAATTAATTTATTTAATCAATTACTTTTAATTACGACTCATCGGATTGTTTGGCTTAAGTTTTTGGGAAAGAAAAATTAAGCATAATTAATTACAAACATCGCATAAAAATTTAATCAACCATGTACATGTTACTGGGAAAAACATTACTCTATATTTTAAATAATTTGCATTTTTCTTTTTACAGCATATTCCTAGAACTCGATTCCTAAGTTAATTTTTAGATATTGAAAGAAGAAATAAGGGGAGAAATTTCATGTTATTGCCTCATTATGAAGACTCATTTCTGTTCATTTGAAAGTTAAACATAATAATAAAGGTTGCTTCCTTAGTATTCGGAGGCCGATGTAAACTAGTGGTCACGGTTGTGGACTCGCGGTTTAACTTTTCATTGAGTCGTGAGTTCAGTCTTTGATGCTACTAAATACCCCTCGTGTCGCCGGGGCTGATGCACATTAAATCTGTCGAGACTCAAAGTTCTCCCTAAAGTGTGGAAATTTGGAGAGTAGGAGGGGGGTATTCAGGTGTCCTCGTCATTTGACCAAAGTTCAAAGTAAGGAGGTGAGTCACCAATAGTTCTCGTGTTGCTTCTAGTGCGACGTAAATAAACCCAAACCAATCCTAAGTAATTTGTTCAAGGCATAAGCAAAATGCAATAAGAAATAAATCATTGTATTTCAAATCCGTTTTATTATTAGAAAATGCCTTTTAAGCAGGGTTTGTCATATAAGTATCGGGGCTAACTTTTTTAGTCCAACAGGAAAGAGTGAACTGCTCTCTCTGGGTTAGATGGGTAGCACGGGATGTGATGTAAGCTATGAGAACCATATTAGCTTCCTCCGAACCATTGGAATATACAGATCTCACTGAAAGTGATAATTGGTTGATTGGTTTCTTATTATTGTTCCACTAAGAAGAAACAGGAGGTGTATTGGTGACGGACCTCGTAATTTTTAGTCTCGGTCAAGTGACGATGACGACACCTGTGCTAACAACTCCCACTCCACACTTCCCCACCACGCCAAGGAGGTACCTAGACCAGATTTCACATGCATCAACCGTACTGCACTGTGATTCTAGGAGGCATTAGGGCTCGAACCCAATATTTGACGAAAACAACGCCGGCCGCGATTTCGTGACCGTGGCTATTCGGCTTGCTCAAAGAGGAAGTGTGTTTGGTTCTTGCGTCGAAAAACGAAAATGCAGTGAATTTTTAAGAAGCTTTGGACTAACAACTTTTGCGTTAAACTGAGCTAATCTGTTGCTGATAATTTTGATATGATCTGTGAGGCTTACAAGGAAGAAGCCATATCTGTGACGCGTGTTTTGAATTGCACCATAAATTCAAAGATGGTAAGGGAGATGTCAAATACAAACAATGCGTAAACGTCCGACATCTATCTGAAACGATGAACATCCACCTGAAAATGGAGACCTTCTGAACTATGATCGACGATTAAGTGTTCATGTGATAGCAGAGGAGTAAAATTTATAAAATTCCACCGCGCATTCAATGACTTGTAAAATTTAAAAAAGGGAAGAAAAATACTTTTTTAAATACTAGAAAACCAAAGTTAAATTACGATGTTTTCATAATTATAAGAAAATGTCTGCATGTAAATCAATTATATTTGCAGCCATTATTTCAGCTTGCTGATAGAAGAATGATTCTACATCTTTATACTACAACAAACCAAAATTTTGATTTTTGGTTTTAATGAGGGTGAAAAATATGTAAAACAAAGTTTTGTGATAATTTCTCATTCAAATAAAAAATAGTATATTTAGTAAAATGAAAGTTTCTTAAACTTGTGAAGCATTATGCATTTCACAAACGCTGTGCAAAACAAACGAATACAAGAATTGTTTACATCGGCGTGTATCGCGTGGTCAAGATATCATGTGATCATGACATCACATGAATTTAGTCTGTTACACATATTTTGATACGTAGACAAAATTCTAATGAAGATATACGTTAGCTCTGCATATAACTATCACCTGTTATTATTATTTTTAGCAATTAGTAAGTAAAATATATTTTTGAAAATGTTAGTTCATGAATATTTCATATATCTTATAATAGAGTTTTTCACCTTTTTTGAAATCCTCTAAATTAATCTAAATAATAATCTAATAATAAATAAATTAATCTAAGTAATTAATTGACCACTAGGCTACCACGGCTCCTTCAAATACCGAAGGGGCCCTGGTAGACTAGTGGTCATTTTAGCTACTTCACTGCCGGTGTTGTTTTTGTCGAGTCGGGGGTTCAAGCCCTGAAACGCACACACACACACACACACATAAACACGCACGCACGCGCGCGCGCACACACACACACATACATATATTGAATACGCATACAGGATATTGCATTTGTAATTTTGTTGTTTCTTTCCTTTGCCTATAATTTTCCCCGACACATGCTACCTCATATATATATATAGGTAATCTTTCTGGGGGATCATACCTTGATACCCGTTTTGTATGTTTCAATGTGATGGACCGGGATCTTAAATGATTTCAGCACTTTCAAGAATTTGATCTGTGACCTAATGCAGGGCTTCTTTGAGCCGAAACATTTGAATTACTTTCCACAAATGCATTAAACAGAGTATTATTTCAGAAGCACCTTGTAATAATTTGGTCTGTTTGGTTTTTTTTACGTAAAGTACAAAAAAAATGCCTACTATAGAACATATCCATTGATTGACTAAGTTATATTATTTCATTTGATTGATTAAATTATATTATCTCATTTGATTGATTAAATTATATTATTTAATTTGATTGATTAAATTATATTATGTCATTTGATAGATTAAATCATATTATCTCAATTGATTGATTAAATCAAATTATAAAAAATGTTGATTAAATTAAATTATATTATCTATTATAATTATGTTATCTATTATAATTAAATTATATTATAATTATATTGATTAAATTAAAAAAATGATTAAATTATATTATCTCATTTGATTGATTAAATTATTTGATCAAATGAGATAATATAATTTAATCATTTTTTATCATGTATCATGTCAATGTTTGTATAAAAATAGGAATTTTTACAACCGCAACTTTTTGATTACTTATGTCACAAGGTCGTTTTTCAACGATTTATTTATGCAAAGATATTTGATATGTAGTATAAAGTCTAGATGGACGATGCATATGTTGCAACTTGTGATGTTACTTATTTTGTGTTGGTATTTTTGTATTAGAGTTAATAATTGAATAAATGTTATATTTAAAATAAAAACGATGCTTAGTATTTTTCAAACATGATTAACATCATACATTTATAACTATTTTAATTGTTATGTAATACATCTTAAAAAATGAATGTTCTTCATCCACATTATAGAAAGCTTTTGAAAACGATCATTATTTCGAAATGTTGAAATTCTAGAAGTTTCCTTTATTACTGTACCTGGTTTCCATTTTGGCTATGTAGCTCATTAATGAAGATTGGTACTAGTTTTAATGCCATTCGTTTTTAGTCAGGTTTAATTCTTTTTAAATAAAACAATGTGTTCCATATGTGTCATGTTATTGCATATAAAATTCAAGCGGCCCTCGAATAATCGTGTGGAAGTTTAATGAATGAGGTTCCACTCACACTTGCCAATTAACCATAGTCCGAAATTAAGTTTCCCAGTATGTATCATATTTTAGTAAACGACATGGTGCCAGATAACTAAATAGTACAAAAAAAGTGCGATAGATTCGACGAATTCACCATTGTTTTAGCATACACTTATTAGATTATTTACTATACAAATCATATGTTAGAGCAATTAGGTCAATTTTATAATCCGTCGCCAAATGAATAACTAAATGCTTATGAATCTCTCAGAAGAAACACGACCTCTCGCAGAAAAGAAGGACTTAGTAATTTTCACCTGACTATTCGCAAGTTGGCACTTGAACTTGCAACTCTCTTTTTTTTTTAAATTCCCCACCACGCCAAAAGGGAAGAATTGGAGTCTCAAATGATTCAGTGTTACACGGCGTGTTTTCACATACATCAGGCTCAAAACCATGAATTGGCGGCAGCTACTTTCTGTCGCCAAGTCGTGGACTAAATTGTGATTTTACCATAGAAAAATATTAATAGTATATTATGTATCTGTAATGTAATGTTAATATATAGAAAAGAAATGGAAATATTGCTAATATTGTGAAACAACAAAGGAGTGAACTCCAATAATGATGATTTGTGTACTGTACTATGAGATCGTCTTTCTACCATCATTTTTAATACTACTGGATCTCATTTCAACACCATTGGAAGAATTAACATCCACTTAATACGACTCTGGATCCAGAGCAATAAGTATCACTGCACAGAAGGATCAGAACAAAATAAAGATTAAAGATAATTTAGCTCCAGGTAAAGAATTGAACGACATGATTTAAAAACTGATGAACGAGGAAAGGGAAAAGGTATAACACAAAATTGGAAAAACATTATAAAATAAAAAAGGGGGAAAAAAACTAAATAAGAAAAATCAAAATTTGCTGAATAGTAACTTCTAAATTTAACAGGAAGAAGAAAGGGAAAAAAAATTAAATATCTAAATTCACAAGAAAAAGAAAACAGATGAAACCAGAAAAAGAATGTGGAAAAAAGAAGATGAAACGAAGAAAGTATAATACAGCAAAAAACAAAAAACAAACAAAAAAACATATACATTTCCACAAAAAAGTCTCTGTCCTTCTGTGTTCAGCAACAATACACTAAAAATTCCTGTACACCATGCCCACGCAAGTAGAATAAAAAAAGAACATAAAAAAATAAAAGCAATAAAAAAGTTAAAAAAAACAATATTAACAATAAGTAAAAAATAATTGAAGTAAAACCACAATAAAAGCAATAGTATGATTAAATTTTTATATAAACTAGCAAGTATTATGAATATAATACAAATATAAAAATAAACATAAAAAATATTAAAATTAAAAATTATAAAGTAAAAAAATATATAAAATAAAAAATATATAAAATAAAAAATATGCAAAATAAAAAAAATATATAAAATAAAAAAATATGTAAAATAAAAAAATATATAAATAAAAAATATATAAAATAAAAAACAATTAATTATATTTTTAAAACACTATGAGGAAAACCCCTAACACTAAAAATGCTTGTAAATTTCAAAAATATTAACGTGAACAAAAAAGCCTGATAGAAAAAATGTTTGTAAATTAAAAAAAAATAATAACAATTTAAAAAACTTAACAGTAAAAATATATTTAAATTTCAAAAATTATAAAAGTTAAAAATAAATTAAATTAGTGTGTGCGTGTGAATACTTTATTATAAAGTAATTTCTGTGTAATTTCGTGTTTTATTCAATGTAATTTACATTGTACAAAAATTCTAAAAAAAATGTGTTATGTTTTTGTGTTTTATGTTTGCGTTTATTGTTCTTTATATCTTTATATTTACATATTCAACTATGTATTTTAATCTGTGTTTGTACTGACCTAGATATATAATACATATATATCGCTAAGAAAGTGTGTTTCTCTTGTTTTAGTACCATTACACATTAAAAGGTATTATTTTTTATGGGTTAGATATATTTTATGCATATTGTTATACAAAACGTTCACTGCAAATTTAAATGAAATTCTTTCTATTTTATTTTAAAAAAATTATACCATATAAATGCATCACAAAAAATAAGCTCCTACCACCTCAAAAAACGTTTATCGCTTTTAATGTTCGTGTTTTTCTATATTCGATTAATTAATGCAATAAATATATGTGTTAGAATTTCAAATGTCATTTATTTAATATAAAATACAAAAACATTTTCTTTAAGTGTCCATAAGATAAATTCAATGCGCCAGACTTTTGAATAATAATAAAAAGACATTCAGACAAACACGAAAAATTTATCTATTAATATTCAAAAGAAGGAAAAAAAAACCATAAATGTAAAAATTGTATTCGGGGGGGGGATTTCTTTTCAACGTGAAGCTTCCTAAAATCCCTTTTAAGATTGCATTTCAAAGGAAAGCTTTTTGAAATCTGTTTTTCTGTTCCTGTCTTTGAGAAATCATTATTTTATAATATTATAAATACATTTAAGCCATTAAACAAAGTGCAGTTGTGATTTCTTCTTTCGCAGACTGCTATAAAAAGATCTAATCCATTGCTGCTTGCACAAATGCCTTCCGAAATTTCTTTAATCCTTAGGGTATTCCACTATCATACATGTATGAAGTTCTTTCGCTCACATTAAAATCTTCTTAAATGCTTAAACAAGGATGTTTCTAATGTTCCTGAAGTAAATAAAATATGTAGTTGAACCGAAAAAGAAAGAAGTAAGGAAAATTAAATAACCAATACTATATTTATAGATCTAATTTATAAGCAGATTTCTTAAAAAATATCTCAATTATCATAGCTGAAAAGAAAACCTGATTAAAAATGTAATATAATCAAATCATGTAGTGAAAGAATAAACATTTCTCATTTTATAGAATAGTAAGAGAGAAAAGTTTAATTTATTGGACATAATGTAAAAATTCCCTCTAACAAGTGCAAAATGCAAAATTCCTTAAATATAAAATAATGATAAGCATATTCAAAACAAATGCAAAATATCTTAAATACAGAATAATGATAATTATCAAGTTTAAAAATATATTTATTTTTGAAAACCGTTGTGAAATTTCAAAAAACCCGCCCATATAAACAAACAAAAAACCCTCAATTATACAAGGAATTTGAAATTAATATTTAAATGAAATGTACTTCTGAATATCAAATTTAATTAAATAAGAAGTAAATCATGAAAGTATACTTATAAGAAATGAAAGTAAAACTTATAGTTATAAAAACGAAGAAAATATTAGTTCCATAAATATGGCATGAATTAAGTTCGTTTGAATTTAAATGTAAACAAAAGGGGCATATTTTCACGAGAGAAGAGGAAATTCAATTAAGCATACATTCAATTTAAACATGAAGAACTTATTCTCGAGAGAGATCGTGTTGTTGAGATAAAATAGGAAGTAATACAGTACTTCATTATTGTGTGATGGGAAAAAAAAACCACTTTACACTCTTTTCTTAATTTTCTTAAAGCTTAGTTTCAGCTTCTCCTAAAACTGTGCATAAATACGCGTTATTTTCTATTTTGTATCCCTTTTGGGCAATATATAATCTGTGCTGTAAGAAATTTGAGTTTTATTCAAAAGTCGTTTTGAATTAAATACCAAGAATGTATACTAAAATACACTATTTCTATTATAAGGAAAAATTATTTAATAATTCTTTTAATACCTAACCTTCTTCAAAATTACATGCGTGTTTAATTTATCTACAAAAAAAGGCGGAATGTATAAATTATTATATATAACATTGCGTTGTTTGTAAAATGCAACAACATCATGAAGAGAACTATCAGAATCAAAATGAAATTCGCAGCAAAATGTCAATTATAGGATGTTACAAATTAATAAGTTTAAGGCCATCGCGCGCAGCTATCTAGATAGTGCTGAAAAGCGATATAAATAAAAGAAGAAGTGCTGTGGGACGTTGAAAAAAGTCTATGATTATTTGTTAGTGACGAAACGTTGGTGAGACAGGTATGCCTCCACGACGGAAGAATAAAGAAATTCAAAGCAACACGAATTTGAACGAGGGAGGATAATCGGCTTCGAGGAAGGGAGGATTTTCAATCGCGCAATAGCAGCTCGTATGCAGCGGAACAGTTCCACAGTGATGCGAGGGATTTGGAAGCAGTGGACCGACGAGCACCAGCAACTCGAAAAACGGGCACTGGACGACAAAGAGAGGTGACGTCAGGCGCGATGATGAGCACCTGTTCCGCATGGCGGTGAATGATCACACCTTCCTCCGGGCAGCTGGCAGCACGTTGATCTACCTGCTACAGGTCATGCAATTGTCCGGCTTCGTCGAACTGTCGTCGTCTGCTGGATTGCGTGCAAAGGTGCATTGAGGATTCCCCTCGGCAGATCATCGACGGCTGCAAAATCGGCAGTGGGCTCTTGAGCACGAACAGGCGAAATCTGATTGGCACCAA
>BMAW01044454.1:845978-861977 GCA_019974015.1 Nephila pilipes
ATATATATATATATATAGGGTAAAGGGACTTACGGGATACCCAACATATTAAATTGTTTGATGAAAGCCATGCTTAAAATTTGAATTCCAACTGTAATACATAGAATATATATAAAATTTGCATCTTCCCAAAAAGAAATTTTCCACGTTTACCATGGATATATAATTAAATTTTCTTGTATAGTGTTCGTATAAACTATTGAGAAACCTTTGCCTTAACTAAAATTTAAATCTGGGATGTAATAGATTTCAATGTTTGTTTGTCTGTTTGTACAATATTTTAAGCGATTGAATATTTCATCGGATGTATTAGAAAAGCTTTAATTTCTATATTTATCATTGTTGTATAAAATGTTAAAACGCTGCATCGTGTTGGAATAAGAAAAATAGTAAGTGCCAAATGGTTATCTAAAAAAAATCTCTATAATTTTTCTTCTGATCCTGAGGTAAACCTATTGCAAATTCAACAGAAAGCCAGAAATGCAAAAATAGTTTTTTGGGTCATTTTTAAAACTAGAATCGTTCAGAATACCCTTTATAGTTATCAACAGCCTAGTAAAAATTTTCAATAAAATAAGAACATTTCATTTATTAGAAGAATAAAAAAGAATTTTTAATTTTCCTTTTACACAATTTGCTATGAAATATTTTCCCTAGATTTCATATGATTTCGCACTATGTATATATTATGATTTTGTGTGGTCTAGCACATTCATCCAGCGAATTGTTTTTTTAATTTTTCGAGTAATTATTTACTTTGTAAAGAAATTTTTTTCTTAAATATTCCTTAATACTCAAATTAGAAATCTAAAAGTTTTTGAAATAAAATAACGTGTATTAATTATTAAATAATAAATAGGGTGTAACAATATTAAATTACAATCACGGCTCGTGTGCTATTTTTTTTATATAAAAGAATGCATTTGGTAATTGTTACAGATAAAATTTTAATTAATAATTGGGTGCTAGTATTCATATATTACCACTATATATTCGAAACATAATATCCCAAACTGAATTTTAAAATATACATTAAAATTTTAAGTTTAATCACACACAACAGACAAGACAAATATTAAGAACAGAATCCCTCGAACAGTTACAGTCACTCTGATTTGACACGAATATGAGTCTAATGATTATGAAAAGTTCTATACAAAGCTTTGTAAAGAACAGATTTAGCCACCCAAGTTGGATTTCTTAAAAATAAATTAATATATATTTATTTGAATCTTACATAAAAAAGTTTGTGATAGCTAAATACACTATTATACACTCCACACAATTTCAATTCAGTTCTTAAACTTTTTTTAGAAAGTATAGCGTCTATTGTAGTATTTCCACACGTAGTATAAGGCTTAGGATTGGTTTGCAATAAAAAAATTGATTACTTTAAAGTCTTCAATAAATTCTTGCCCTTGACCATTAGCAAAATTAATGTTAAATTCTCCTGCAAGTACAGTTTTTATTCGGGCATACGATTCATCACCCAACATTTCATACACTGCTTCCACAATATGGTCTGAGTTTGTTCTCGCAGGAGCATATAGCCAGTTGTATTTTTTTCATTTATATTGACGTAAATAATATAAGCTACATGAAACTAAAATTGAAGCAAACGCTAAATTGTCAAGCTGATTATATTTCAAACTAAATTCAATTAAAGTTATATGTAATTGAATATAATATAAGCTACATGCATTTAAAATTAAAGCAAACGTTAAGTATTATTAAACGGAATATATTTTAAGCTAAATGTACTTAAAATGAAAGGAAATTAAAATTGTCAAATTTAATATAAAAGAATATAGAAAATTTAATATTAAGCCTATGAATAATACCATAAAATTAAGAAATTTGAATAATATCCTAATTAATAGTTAAAATTATCAAGTGTTTATATTTAACATTAGAACCAAAAACATTAAGTATAACTTAAAAGATTTTAGAAAATATTAACATTAAGTCTATGGATAGAATCGTAAAATCAGGAAACAGAACATAGTTATAAAAAAAGCTAATTTACATATTGAAAAATTGAAAAGTGATTAGATACAAGAAGTGGTCCGGGACAACAACTTATAGCCTACTTAAAACAATAACCCCTTAGATGGCTAACAAAACCTTTATCACATTTAAAAATACTGAATTGTTAGGCTTATAGCTTTTTCTTAAAAGAAAGGTGAGATTGTTAGAAATTTTTGCGTCTCTGTGAATTATGGTGTACAACAATTTTAGTGTAATACATAGTTATTCTTTTTCAAGAGGTCTTTCACTGTTATCGGAAACTGTTGTTGTAATTGAGGGATGTACACACTTTTGAGCCTGAAAAAAAATAAAAGGTATTTTTCTATTTTCTTACTTTTTAAAAATTTCTTAAAAGGATTTTTATGTCTTGTTTGATACTTATGTTTCAAATCTTAATATTTTCAAAAATTATTTAGAAATAGTTTCACTGATCAAAAGTAATAAAATAAGATCAATTAGTATAAAAAATTGGTATTTAATAAGGAAAGTAAACCGTAAAAAAGCAAATTTAATTAGAAAAAATTTCTTCTCTTTTTCTTTTCTCTTTTAAATACTCTATTCTTTTATTACTTAAATGATTCCTTTATCACAATTTCTCAGGTAAAATTTAATGAGCTTTAAGTGCTAAACATTCATTACGCAGAAATTAAAAACCGAAATTTAAAACTCAAGTTCATTAAAGAAGACATTAAAAACATTTCGTGACCTTTCACTTTTCGAATGTTGTGACAACTAAGCGAGATAACACGAAGAAACTTGGAAGAGAAAAGAGCAGATGTGTATGTCAGCAACTCTCAGATGATTTAGAACACTGTCTACAATTATCGGCTTTTTCTTTCAAAGGAACGCAATGATCACCCAAAAATGGGAGTTGCAACAGCGGTTGAATGTTCCAAAGCAAAGAAAATTAAAACTATCTTCTTCAGTTCTTTTATGTTGCTAAAGGAGATAATGATGATCTCTGTTAGAGTGCTGCAAACCTTTCTAAAGGTTTTTTATAGTAATTTGATAACGATATTTAATGGGTCTCAATTACCCTTCGCTGGGGATGAAGAAAATGCGAGAAAGAGAGATAAACTCAGCTTTCACAAGTTGAAATAGCTCGAAATTTTAAAATGCTGCGCGAACTACAGTTCGATGAAATAAAAAACTTAATGGAGATAGGCGTAGAATTTTAATGGAGTCGGAATGGTGATATGAAGATTGAATGTTCCTTGCTAAAGGTCGATATGGCAAATTACTGGAAGTCTGATATCTTGATTATTATTTATTCTCCAAGTTGGGGGACAGTTTCCGATCAGATTAAACTCATTAAGCAAACTTTTAGCTTACTAGTTTTTTTTACTTAAAAACAATCGAATTAGTAGGAGAAAGTTCTAGGAGTGAAAACTCTTTTAGTCCTTTCTTTTTCCAACTTTCATTTTTTTAATTTAAAAAAATGAAGACAAAAATAATCATGAGAACAAAATTTATAGAAATAACAAAACAAAACTTAACAAAATTTATAGAAATAATTGCTTTACTTCAAAAATATTTTTTTAAAGAAATTAAAAACAAATGAGCTAAATATTTCCCAAACAGTTTCTATTTTAAATCGAATTAATTTGAAAAATATAATAAAGAACATATGTTTTTTTTTTTAAATTCTCAATGTCAATGGTAATCTTAATTCTCAAAATAATTCTTTTATAAGTTAGAAATTAATTGTTTTCGAAGAGTTAAATAATTATAATTCAATGCGCTAATAGTTGATATTGAGTAATAATATTTGATATTTCCTCGATTTAATACCTAAAATTTCCTATGAAAGCAAATAAAAGAAAAAAGGTGTAAGTTCCATATAAATACCATAAAGTAATAAAAATATACACTTTTAAATTTGAATTCAATTTAGGGGAGCATTTTTGAAAAACTATCGTAAAATTTATGAAGTTTTAGTTTTTAACTTATTTAAAAATTAAAACTACTTTCTAAGAAAGTTCTCGAGGCAAAGATCTTTCATTCTGAAATTAAATAAAATTACAAATAAAAGCATTTTGTCTGTCTGAGCTTTTAGTTTATTAGTGGTGTCATTTTAGGCTTCAAATTAAAGTATTTTATCTATGAGCTAGAATAATATAATTTAATTTGAATTTTAGACATGGAACTTTACTTGCGTTTTTGGAAAAGTTCACTTTTGAAAATAATTTTTTTTTGTATTTATACTTATACAGCTACAAATATGTGGCACTTAATGGATCTATAAAAATTACTCTTCCGTTTGTTTATGTACGATGTTTCAGTTACGAATTTTTCTTTTCAGTTACTTTAATGTAAACGTTTTTCACTCGCCATTAATGAATATAACAATCAGCAGCAATTTTTTTAATTTTGCTCAGTCATTTAATTTAAATGATGTTCATGCAAATAAACATAGTTTTCGACGCGGTTAAAAAGATTATAGCAAATTAAAAAGATTATTAAAAAAGATGCGCTTCTTTGTCTACATTAAGGAAATAATGAACTATTAAAAAGTTATTAACTATTTATAAATAGAAACTATAAATATCCGTCACAAGTGTGTATTAAATAATGATATGCACATGATTATAGCTTAGTGGTATTGACTCTAGTCGTCTGCTCTGCAGTCGGGGACTAAAAGTTTCTGCTTAAAGGATCTTCTTTTTTCCTAGTCGTATTTTGCATAAACTAATTAGTCTTTATACTATGAATGAAAAACAAATATTAACTTTCATAGCTCTTGTTATATGTAACTCTATACAACTTACAACAATCTTCCTTACATTATTTAAATCCTTTATATCAAAGAGAAAATCTCAATTTCACATCTTCCAGAAATCCAACATTCATTAGCTGCACATCTTCCTTAATGAAGAATGAAGACTTATCAAAATATTAATGAAACCCCAGCTCCCAATACTTGTATTCTCCATTCATTTTACTTTTATGAATCCCACACAAACTTAATTAACAAACATTTCTCTCCAAAACGTCCCCGAAAACAATCCCTTGGCATTTGACCCTGTCAGAATTAATCTGTCTACACACGAACACATTCCCCATCTAAGTAAACAAGATTAATAATGCCTTAATTCCTCTAATATCTTAACAAGTTTGGGGGAACTTAGACTTCGTAATTCCCCAAACTACAGTCCCATGGTGTCTACGTGCTATGATTGACGTGTCCAAAGAGGAGTTTACTCCCTTCACAAGGTATTTACACTTGTTGTGGGGGAGTGGCAGAAGTTGAGGTCCTGTCATTTACGGCTGGCGAATTGGGATTAACAGAGATTAAGGAAGATCTATTTGATGTAATGCTTAGAGTGCTAAAGAAGAGGATCACTGGTATGGGATGGTAAAGGAACTTAGTAATATTGCTGATAAGAGTTGCCCTTATTTATTTACTGATTGTTTGTAGAGTTAAGAATAAAACAAAATATTTTGTGGTTGTGGACAGTTTTTTTTCCGAACAGGAGTATCTTGTTTTTGAGAATGGAAAAAAAGGAAATGTAACACGCGAAAATTGCAAAATGAGCAGTCAAAATGTAATGGAGTATAATGATATTTTTGCAATTTCCATGGAATTACAAAAACGCTTATAAATGTTAAATTTTGAAAGCAAAGTATTAAGAAAATAAATAATTAACCATCCTGAATTTGACATACAAAACACAAAAGACATTAATATGTTTTTAGATACTTTAGCTAAAAATAATTAATTAAAACGACAAAAATAATTGTCATATCTATCTGCTTTTTATGAAAGTAATTTAAATATAATTTTATTTTGAGTATCACCATTTAATGTTTTCTTATCTCATTCATAATTAAAGGAAACTATATTCTTCCTAACAATAATTTCTACGGAGTTATCTTTATAACACTTCAAGCAAAATTAACAGCTAAATACGAAGAATTTAAGTTAAGCTTCGTTTAAAAAGTATTTTTGTATTAAAATCATACTTTAGTTTCCTTCGTTTATCTCTCTGTTATCAATAATATAATGAAACATTTATAATAACAAGTATGGCTTTGTTTGAATGTAGATATATGTGCTATGTTAGATATATTTATATTTTTACTTGTATTATTAATATTCAAACAAATTAATTTTTTAGGATACTTCTTCGTTAAAATAATTTTTTTTTTGTATATTCTGAAAAGAGTATTTCAGATTCTAGTTAATGGAATTAATTTTATCGTGGATTCCTAAATGTGTCAAATCAAAAGCAAAAGTTTAAGGCATTTGTATTGAAAGTTACAAAATAAATCTAGTGGAGACAGCATTTTTTTAAAAAAAAAATGATATTTCTATGACGAAGGTTATATTTTTGAATGCACACAATGATCTTATAAATTTGAAATTATCCATTACGGAAAAAATTAAAAAGAATAGAAAGAGCTGATTATTTATTATAAAAGTACCTCGTTAAGACTTTTAGCTGAAATAATAACCTTTTAATCTCAGTACAAAAAGATATATGTAGTTCAACATCACAATTTGTTGAATATAAAATCAATATAGATTTATTACACATTACTTCGAGGTTATTTGAATTTATTGTGTTTTTTTTTTATTCTAAGGTTCATTGATTTGGTTGATTCATAATGTTTTGCTTTTCAATATTATTCATCACAAGAAAAAAATACTTCTGATCCTATCCTTTCAAGATGCATTAATCGGAATGTTATAAACAATTTTATCATAAGCGATTCATTCATTAACCTAGCTGAATATCTTGAGGAGGCTTTCGTTTAATGGTATCGAGGACAGCATATCGTAATATAATAATCCCTGTTTGAATAAATTCATGTTTCCTGCATACTATATGGAACATATATTGTCTTTATTGACGCCGAATTTGGTTTCGCTTTTGATGTGAATTGGTTCGCTCGCCCAATTGTATCACATCACAAAGAAAACCAATTAAAGTTAACTCGCGTAACTTTAATTAGTTAATAGCGTTAGTTTTAATACCTGAACAGAAAATTAAATTATAGTATGCTTTAATAATGATTCATAATTTACCTTAATACTTTATCGTTTGATTTAATTTTATTGTTTCAAAACTAATTTGAGTTTCTATCACATAACCGTTTGTTTTGATTCTATATCTTATTAAAATCAACATCTTTATCGTACATTAGAATGAATGTATTATGAAGGATTTAATTTACAAATAAAATAAAGGAGTTATTGCTAGTCTAAATATAGACATGAAACGAATGATGATGAAATGAGTGAATGAATGATGAAAAAAACATTACTTTCTGTTTTGTTCCGAACGTTGCTAGTATCATGCTCCAATACCAAATTATTTTTTCACTTTTATCTGTTGAAATGGAAAACAGCGCATATATGAAGATTATTACTAAAGAAAGATATGAAAGCATTCGGAATGCAGATAAACTTTTTGTGCAGCTGTTGGCAACACTGTTATGTTTGTTGTTTCCTCTACTGCCAAACACGCCTATATCACCTCGTTGGGACGCTCAATATTGGCTTGGCTGCGGCTTTTTAATGGAGCATTCGCTTTGCACTACCGCCGACGGCAAAGTACGCGGATCTATTCAGTTTGCGAATGCAAATGGCATTAAGCCGATTGAAATGCGTCGTGTATTGATGGATGTGTATGGCAAGTTGTGTACGGATATCATTTATACCGCAAGTGGTGTAGGGAGTTTGAAGCTATTCGCACTGAAATTCTCGTCGAAGAAAGAAACACGATACCGTCAATTTCCATCAAGACAGTCATGAAGATTGAACAAACTAAGCATGAAAATCGGTGGATCAATGGAGGATCTCAGCATTTAAATTCCTCAGGTCTCCCCAAAAAGCGTTTATTGGATTCTTATGGGAAAGTTGTAATATCGGAAGGTATGCGATGTATGGATCCCGCGAATGTTCATTGATGACCTCCAATTGCAATGAGTTAAAACTACCAGCGAATATCTTCGCTGATATGCAGACGAAACTTTTTGGATTCGATTGTCATGGGTGATGAAACATGGGAATTCCACTTACAATTAAGGCAAATCACGTCCATTGCGTCATTCCTCTTTTCTCATACCACAGAAATTCAAACAAACGCAGTACACCGGTAAAGTCAGGGTCACTGTGTTTTGAGTGCGAAAGGTATTAGTCAATTTTATGACTTCGAGGAAAACAATAAATGCAGAAGGGTATTAAGATACCCTGAAGAAACTGTGGTAGGCAATTAAGAACCAGAGAAGAGGACTGTTGAGCAAGGGAGTAAGCATGCTCCAAGAGAATGCCCTCAATAGTATCTCTTCTGCAACAATTTGGATGGAACATCGTCGTCTAACTACTCAATAGTTCAGAACCGTTACCATGCTACTACCATCTGTTTCGTAAGTGAAAAAAAACACTAAGATAAGGTTCAACGCTTCCTTAATGAGCTGGTATGGTATAGGCAAACAAAATCTGTCACAAAACTAACAAAACTGCATTGACCAAAAGTTGTGATTATGTTGAAAAATAGATAAATGTTCAAGCTTTAAGATGATGTAATCATTATTGAAAATCCTTTTTTTTTGTATTTATGAAACAATAGGAGACCATGCTTTTAGTATTATTCTCGTGCCGAACGCTTTTAAATTTTAATGACACAGAATGAAAAAGAACCTATGATATTCAATCACATAAGCCCATCTACATTAATATCGATGCCTTTTACAATAAAATAATTGCTCTAAGTTTAGGTTCTATTCTTGAACATCAGCAAATTGTTTTAATATATTTGATTCAGGTAAAAAAATTCTGATCATTTAATTATTTTCAAAATGCATGATTAGTAATAGCTTCGTTTTTTTAAAATTAATTATGAACTTAATAAAATCTCA
Organism: Nephila pilipes; assembly: GCA_019974015.1. NCBI lineage: Eukaryota > Metazoa > Arthropoda > Arachnida > Araneae > Nephilidae > Nephila > Nephila pilipes. Next base: position 854,871 of record BMAW01044454.1, read on the forward strand.
TTATTTCAAATATTTATGATTTCGTAGAAATATCATTACGTTTTTTTAAATTAAAAACTGTTAATAATTTGCTGTACTTTTTTTTACGAAATATATGTCCCACTTTTGATCAAAAATTAAGTTTAGATTATCGATTAAAATGATAAATTTTCAAGAAACTAAAAGACATAGCTAGATTTCTGTTTTTCAAACCCAAAGTCTACAATTAAATAACGCTTCATTTAGGTATCGAAATGTTCTCTGTTTCTTACCACCCGCATTGTCTTTTTCAGTTTCACAATAATTTTAATAATAAGCATAATAATTTTACATAAACTTCCTTCCTGGAGACTATATTTAATTTTTACTTATATGTTACGCCATCCATTTGAAGTATCAATATATTTAAAAAGACCTCATAATATCTACTCGAGACAATTTTATTCTTAGATATCCATTAGGGTATCTATTTTAAAATGACAAGTTTCTGACTTAAGTAACATTCCCTAATGATATATATATATGCATATTTCTTCTAATGACTTTCTTAATTACTTTGAAGTTTTACTCAAAGGGACAAACGGGGCTCTTAAAGTTATACATTTTAGGAAACTTTCTTAGCAAAATAAAATTTTCTCGCCTGCTTGCATTTTAGATTGGATTGTAAAGTTGTCTAATTACCTAGATGTGGTTTATATTTTGCAGACAGCATCAATTTCGGTATTTTTAAGTAATTTTCGAAACTTATTAAAGCAATTAACGGCTGAAATCGTGTCATATTTCGAGAAAAGGAATCAAAGTAAGATGTAATTGTAATGTTTAGAAACCGAATTCTCGGTATATTTGTAATTCAAACATATTCATTTGTTAGTGAATACTTCTGACGGAAAAGTAAGCTATTTTATTAATTTTCACGAGTGACATTTATGTTTTGAGAAGTTTTGCCGTGTATTGAGCTTTGAAATTATTTATATATTCGCATATTCAAATGAAGTCGTGGAAAAGATTTACTGAGAAGTACTTGAAATCTTAAAGCTTTAGTGTTATGTAGAATATAAAACATATTTCTGTTGAATTTTCAGCTTTAAAGACAAATTAAATATATCCAGGAAGAGGGATTAATTTGGCTGAACCGGTATCTAATGTTTTGTTGATTTCGGGATGTGATACCTAAAAGACTTTCAGGTTCCCTGTAAAAGGAGCTATGTTTTGTATAAAAAAAATAGATTAAAATTTCGCTTTAAGAAAATTAGGGTTACAAGACGTATGTTAAATTATTTGAACCTAGTATTTGTGAATTTGTAAGTTAATCTCACCGAATGGTAACTGAAGGATTAAGGAAAAGATAGATCTGCTCAACGAATGCTTCTCCTTTCCCGAACAAGTGCTTTTCCTGCTAAATAAATTTTACCGTTTTTCAACCTACATAAATAATTACTTTCGCTTTTACACGTTAAAATAAGGTTTGAAAAACATGGTACATTTTAATAGAATTAGAGGTTCGCTGCGTAATGACAAAGGGGTTGATAACATGTCAAAAATTGTAAATATCAAGGGCTTAAGAAATTGATGACAATGCAATCAATTCCATTTAACACGAAGGAACACATTATGAAGAATTTAAAAGAAATGTAGTTAAACCGACGTATGAAATTGCCTATCTGCATTTTAAACCGAAACTCATAAAACTTCAAGAATTGTCAAGAGAGAAAATATTTTTAAAATTTCAAAGTACCTAGCATATCACGATTAATCATTTTTATTTTCTCTTTAATTTTAAATTACTTATTTTAAATTAAATGTGAAACAAAGAAAAAAAATTAAAAATAAGTTGTTAAATGTACCAGCAAGTCAAGGGGAAATATTTTCTCAAGTTTCAATAAATCACCATTCCACGAATATTTGATCAGGTGAGATAAATGAAGCACAAATATATGACTTTTAGAAAAAAATGCAAATATAGAGATAATTCAGCAAAATATATCGCCCACATTTTAATTCTTAAAAGCATGATATATACTTCTGCTGTGAATCGTTATACATTGAAAAGTAAATATCTTACGTATGTACTCAAATAATATGTCCCGTACAATTATTTTTAAAGAATTTAGAAACTCGAAATTCGATAAAAAAAGTTATTTGTTAAACTTGAATGCTTCAAAATCAATAGTCGTAACGAACATGTCTAAGCCAATTTGGGTAGATGGGGGAATCACCCCTTTAGGGAGATATTTTTATCCTATCCAAATGTATGATGCAGCTATTTTTAGAACTCTTAAATCAAATCGATTCGAAAAGCTATCTTTTCTAAGTAATACCGGTTCTAAGATTCTTAGTTACATCATCAACTGCGTCGATGATTGAGCTTATTTTTTTCTAAAAAAAATGTAATATGTTTTAATCCTAAGAGAATTTGTTCCAAAATAATAAAGTTAACCATAAGGGGGTTTGTTATTTCCATTTTTTTGTTAACTTCCCTAAAAAAATAAAACAATATGAATTGCTTATATAATTCATTTGCACAATACTTTTCATTATTAAATATTAACGTAGCTCTTAACTCATGTATAAGAACACAATACTTGTAGAAATAATAAAAACTATTAATGAACAGTTTTGTGTAATACAAGATTGGAAATAAGGCATTTTATTTTATTTTTTTAAATTTAGGAAAGCCTTTTAAGATTTCCTCTCAATATATATATATATATATTATATATATATATATATATATATTATATTATATTTTACTATTATCATACTACAATAAATTTAATGGAAATTTATTCTTATAAAAGAGCTTTAGTTTTTATTTTAAAATTATTCTCTAGAAATCTTAAAATCATTAACTCTTCCATCCAATGATAACAATTTAAGTTTCATGGTCCACTTTTGAAAATATTAGATAGTTCATTACCACATGAATTGCACGTTAGTTTGAACTTAAATTCCTTTCGTTAACGTCTCTGTAAACGTTAACGTTAGTTGACGTTACGTTAACGTTAGTTGAAAACTTAAATTCCTTTCTACGCTCTTTAAAACATAACTATGTTCGTTCGCTAACATAAGTATTCACTTAGTTTCAGCATCATTTTTTGAGATTTTAATTTCCATGCTGACTACTGCAATTTTTTTTTATAAAGAAGAAACAAAAATACATTTCAGATAAAAAAAAATAAGGGTTAGACGTTTAAATAATTACCAAAAATTAATTTTGATTTCTATTTGAGTTTTATTACACGACATAAAATGTTTAATATACATGTTCAATTCCCCAATCGTTACATACTGCAGTTTCTTTGCGTTTGTTACGAAAAAAGTAACACCGAACGCTATTAAACTTTAATAATGAGTATAAATGTAGAGCATGAAGAAAATTTTTATTTATTAATACAGCAAAAAAATGTAGAAATTATTTACATTAAAATAATTAGATGAATATTTCTTATACTAAGAATATTAAATAGAAATTAAGATACTTTTCTATAAAGGTGCAGGTGTAGGAATTTCATAATTTTTAAATTTGTAGAAAATTCATAGCAAGTTAAGCTTTTTCCTTGTTTGAGTAATACGTATTTTTATTTACTTCTTGAACTCACAAAACTGCTTTCATACTTTCAATTTGTTATAAAACTAAGAAGTTTTATTTAAAGTTAAAATGTATTTTCAAAATTAAAAATATGAAAGAATTTTAAACGTGATTAAGAAGCTCAGAACTCTTCGAAATATCAATACTTAACTAAATGTGCAAAATAGAGAGCTCAATTTTATTAAAATAAAATTGTGTTGGTATGTTCTTTAAATGTTGAAGAGTTTCATTCCAACTAATATTTAATTATGAATATATTTTTCCTTACAATAAAAATTTTGCCATCCGTTGCAAAATTTTTAGAAAATTAACTTCTAGAACGAAGGATTTGTTTTAAAGAAGAGGGAAAATTGCCTTAAATGCTTTCTGTTGGAACATTAGTAGGTGTTTTCATTGGTTTCTGCAAAAGGTTAATACACAAAACAATTTACTTTCTTCCAAAGAATAATAGAATCCTGTAGAAAACAGACTGGTCAATAATCTTGTTGAGACAGCAAAGAGCTGAAAATGTGTTCAAAAGAGGTTCAATTTGTTTTCTGCTTTTAGGACAGCAGGGGAAGCATTTAAGTGAAACTGTTTTCAGACAATGTCTTTACTTTGCTTAAGGTTTCAAAATATTTTTCAAAAGACAGCCATGAAGAACTTTAAAAGAAAGTATCACTTAGGAGCTGTGGCACTAAGATAAAAGAAACGGAAATCGTGGAAAAGGGTTTACTGGATTTCAAACAAAACGCAGAGAAATAGTTTTTTTTTTTGACTGAAGCGCCATTTCCTAAAATGTCTTCAAATCTTTTAGGGAATATTCAATAGAAAGATTTCTTTCTTAACACTTTACATTTTTAAAAATCAAAACTCATACTATTTCCACTTGTTGTTGAAGCTCTTTATTTCTAATATAGTTATTAAAAGTAGTGTATAATTAAGCCGTTTTCGTGCATTTTATAAATTGATGAATCGTTTTATAAATTATCACAATTTTATTTTAAAGATAGTTTCATAAAATATTTAAATTTTTCCTGTTTGATTACTCATCTAAATTTGAATTCGGCTGAGCTTATATAAGTACGTTTTTTAAAAGTTAAGATTTATGGAAAATTTAAAATTAATTGAAGATAAAATTCAAAAACATTTATTTTTTATATGGGTTTATTTTAACCCCTAAATTAAAAAAAAATATTGAACTATAATCATTATCTTAATATTAATAAAGTCAAATGAAGCCTCTTTATGAAATTTTATGAATTAATTACTTTAAATAAATGTATACACGGAGAATTTTAGATTTAATAGTATAAATTTTAAAGGGCAAAAAAGAAAGCTACAACAAATATTTATTCCAAGAAATTGGCTGGAAACAAATAATCATGAAAGAAAACTCAAACTGGTTAGTTATTAATTGATTAAGTTTATAGCAATGCAGAGAAGTATTTCTTAATATTTATGCTTCCTGTTCAAAAGCATAACTGTAAAGCTACTCCTATGGGCACTATATAAGTATTACGACTAACAATAAAACGTGTTTGTAAATGTGCATGAATGATTGGCATGCACTTTGAAAGACGTCAGATATGTATTATTTGAGCAAGCATAACCGTAACAGATAATCGTCTGAAGAGAGTAGCACCCCACTGAATTGTATCTCGTTAAGTGGAAGTTCTTAGATTTCTGTTCTCCATGTTAACTGCGATATGGTAACTTACTGAAATATTGCCATACAACATGCTTGATATTCAGTAAAGAGAAACTCTATTGCATTAACTTTTAAAAATTTATGATAATTATTAAACAATTTTTTTTCTATAAAATAACATTCAAGCGACAATGAAAGAAATAAAGCAACTCATAATAGTGAAATTCGTATTCTGTTTTTAATTTATACAAAAACAGCAAAACTATGCTATTTTCACTAGGGCTCAGTTATTTATTGCATATTTTCTTTGATATATACACACACGAGAATATATATATATATATATATATATATATATATATATATATACACATAAGTAATTTTTGCTTAATTTTAAAATTGCTATCGTTAAATAGGTATTTTGTTTAATGTAATTTTTATATTCTTAATGAATAACAAATTATAGCTAATGAAAACCAAAATAAAAAATAATACAATTAAATCTATTAAAATGCAAATACTAACCAATTATATTAAACATATAATAAAAAGTAAAAATAAGACATGAAAGTTAAGAATAGATCGTCTATAACCTAAAGCATTCAAAGCATTATTATGTTAAAAAATCATACAAACTGCGGAAAATATAATATCAAATATATTAAAAAATACATATAAATACATTAATAACTACTAAAAAAAGCAGTAATTTAAAACATTACATCAAATTTTTATGTAACCAAATCTTACCAAGACTACAAATAATATATCAAGACAAAGAGATTAAGAAATTTAAATCGAAATGGAACAAACTGTTTGATTACGAATTAATTAAATTAAAAAGGAAAGGATTAAACGGTCAATTCAATGCGCCGAAAATAGTTGAAAAAGCTAATTATCCGCTTCATTATTGGAATATTCCTATGTACTAATGAAAATTCTTATTAATTTTTGATTTAAATTTGATATAAAATTGGTAAGCTATTCATGTTATTGAAATGTGTATATTGCTACTCCAAAACTTTACATAATTAGTTGATTTGGTGAGATTAGTACTCTAACACTGAGGAGGAAATAAGTACTTTGGAGGTACTCGCACCGGTAAGCATATTCTTTAATTATAAATTTATTGGTACTCGCGAATGGAGACACTAAACTATTTGGCCAACATCTCCATTATATAGAGGATCAATAAAACAATTTTTTGGAGTAATTGAATCTTTTTTATTAATATATATTTTGTGCTTGAATTTGAGTTGAAATTTAGATCTTGTGATTAGAGTAAACTTTATGATGACAAGAAGAGAGACGGTTAATTGGGTGCATATTACATGATAGTACCTACTCGTCTGGTATGCAACGATGGGATTTTGATAAGCATGCCACTATTTTTATGTTCAAGAATTCTTTTTTCTCTCACTTTGGTGGTGATCCTAACCAGTTTCTTTACTGTTTGGTCCTTCACATTATTTTCTTAGTACTCTGGGTTATGAATTTATAAAACCGGAAAATCATATGAAAATTCACATAAAGTTGTAGGTGTTGTTCCTTAACAATCTTGTATTCTAAATAAAAAAAATTCCAGAATCCAAGGTGATGATCCAGAAGGACTTTTTAATACATATATATCTACCAGTCTATCAGAAGGTTAACAACTATTTTTGCTCTTTTCATCTGATACAAAAGTTTGTGTTAGTTCTCTTCAACTTGACATGATATGAAAGTGCCTTTTAATCTGAAAGGGAATATGTTTTCGACTCGATTGTACAAGGCATACAGATAAGACCCTCGAGACAATCTTCGTCCTCAAAATATGGACAGCTTGAACCTATACCCCCCCCCCCCCCCGTCATCCAATCTCCGCTGGTATTGAAATAATTGCTGTCTAAAGTTTAAGAAACTGTAAGGT